>CAUYQV010108427.1:0-19809 GCA_963574575.1 Galagoides demidoff
CCTGGGTAGAGTGTCATGGCATCACAGCTCATAGCAACCTCCAACTCCTGGGCTCAAGCGAGTCTCCTGCCTCTGCCTCCCAAGTAGCTGGGACCACAGGCGCCCGCCACAACGCCCGGCCATTTTTTGGTTGCAGCCATCATCGTTGTTTAGAGGGCCCGGGCTGGGGATTTGAACCCGCCACCTCAGGTGTACGTGGCTGGCGCCTTAGCCAATTGAGCCACAGGCACCGAGCCGCTTTCTTTTTCTTAAAAAAAAAAAACCACAGATGAAAGTCTTTAAGAAGGAATCTCAGGGAATAAGGATCAAAGGAGTAATTAAAAACTGAGCCTTAACATATCTGAGAACTAATGACCAACTTTTTACTTTCGTCAACAATAATTTTACTGTTGCTTTCAGTAGGAAAATAATTTTTCATTTTAATATATTGATCACTAATAGGACACATGCCTCAATTTTCTTGTACCGTGGCAAACTTCTCTAAACAAGGCATAAAGAGAACACAGGTTACTACACTGAGAACATTTCTTTTCTGTTCCTGGGCATTCAGCAGTGTCTTGAGAAAACTGTTAAAAATGAAAATTCTGGGGCTTCACCTCAGAAGGACTGACTTAGAAACTGGGTGTGTTTTAACCAGTCCTTCAAGTGATTCTGATGCCCATTCAAGGAAGGGCGAGAACCACTGCTATAGTCTATTTTCTAGAGTTTGTGTGAAGATCAAAGAAGAAAATCTAGGTCATGGGGTTTTCAGGGGAACAATCAGACAAATCAATAAATCAGAAACTACATAAGCATAATCCCATAAAGAGACTGACGATTGTTTTCAACTTATTTTTCCATTTTCTCCTTAGTTTGTACATTCATTTAAAGATAATCTCAGCAGTGTCAGCAAGGTCAGTGGCACAGTTCAAGCTGTGAGGGTTCAATAAATAGGTCTGTAACCATTGCACATCAACACTGCTTTGGAGGAAATGTCAAGCATGACAGAGCTTAGTTATATTCAGCTCAGCTTGAACTCATAAACCATTAACTGGCCTTTGTACTTCCAGGACAATCCGTCCGATGAATAAAACACAAATAAGTTTTTTTAAAAATCTTTAGAAAGAGAGAAGTAAAAGGCAATCTATAAATGAGAAATGACACAACCACTTAGCCCAAAGCAAATGAGAGATAGGACTTATAAAAGTTTCTAACTTTTTTTTTCTACTTATCAAGTTACAGTAAAACTTGGAATCCAAAAAAAAAAAAAAAAAACTTAGACTCCAAAAGGACTTTTAACTGTGTGTTTTTCTTATTCCTAACATTTTTTTAATTTAAAAGGATATTTTTATCTTAACTCTTTTAGTTCTACCACCCTCAATAAAACTAGCCATGTTTCTAATAACAGAAATTTTTCCAAGCCAGAAGCTATTTGAGTTTTAATGGGAGTAACGTAATTTAGAAATGTATGTACTCTGACTTACAGATTATATCTACAGACCAAAGCTCCATGCTAATTTAGCATTTTAGGACATTATATCATTTAAAACATGATTAATAACTTTTCCCTTTATTTAAAAGCTAGCATTTAACAATAAATGATTAACCTCTAAAATCATTCTTAGATATTTTAGGTAATTAGGCAGCCTGAAATTACTGTTTATAACTGGTGGCCCAGTTTCCTTCCTAATAAATTGTGCTTGTCTGAACATGCCTAAATTACTATTCACAATGCTATTTATTATTTTTCTTTCATAAAAAAACTTCTTGAAACTCATTACTATGTGTATATATATTCACGCAATATATATATGTATGCACACATATATATAAAACCCATGAGTTTTTCTGTTAAGACAAAAATCACACATTAGTTTTCTAATGAGTTTATGAATGTAGGTTACAGCCTTAGAAATTTAATTTGAAGTAGAAATATTATTTATTAGTTAAAGTCTGGCTCATTCAGTTTTTTGTTCCTTCATGCCAAAAATAATTTTAGCTTCCTGAAGGAAAAGTTTACAAAAGCCGTAACCTCAAAAGTAAAATGTGGGTTTTTCCCCATTTCAGTGATTTGGATTATTCTCTAGGTCATTGATGTCAAACCCGTCCCTTCCCTTCCTCACATCAAAACCCCCAATTTAACTTTTGCAGGAAGATTACAGGAAGAGGAGTCATCCAGAGATACCCCAGAGGTTACAAATTGACCAAAAGAGTCACCTTTCGAGAAGCCTGCTTCCAAATACTTGTGGCATTTATCATTCTTCTGAATGGCTGTTGCATTTATCTGCAGCTTTTACTCACCCAATGAGACCTCAGACATTTCAAATTCTGCAGAGGCTGGCTACACCTTCACAGGAAAGCTTTTGGCTGATTTCCCTGTTGGTACTTTTCTCTTACACAGTCTATGGGGTCTGATAAACCTGGAGGTAGAATCATAGCCAAGCACAGATGAAACAGGTGCATAATCTCTGACCAGCCTCACAAAAGCAGCCAAATGCACGAGCTTTTTGCACCTGTTTCTTCCTCTCTGCTTGTCACGAATAGTGAGGTGCTCTCCACGGAGTCAGCTTCCCAGACAGCATTTCACAAACACTCCCCTCTCGCAGCAATGGTTTCTTCCCTCACAGGCTCAATCTACCTGATTACGTTCCCTTCTAATCAGTAACCTCAGTTCCACTAGTAATAACTGTGCCGTCAGCTTTATATAGGCTGTCTCGGAGACTGAAGCATAAACTAGAAGGGAGAATTAGAGGAGCTGATTATTACGAGGAACACCTGTATATCTGTCTCGTCTTCAGGAGAACTCCACGGTGCGCTCATTTATGCAAACTGATGTTAGTGAAAGAGAAGCAGAGAAAAGGAAGAGCCTGGACCTATAAATCCATGCACCTGGGTGAGGCTTGGAGCCGAAAAAACAACTTTGAAAATGTCCAGTGCTGCTCCAAATACATTTGAACTTTCTATGCAAATATAAAAACAAAGACTGCTCGACATCCAAATCTCTTCCTTCGGATATACCTTTACAAATCTATTTTCACTTTTGCAAGAGTCTTAAACTCAATATAAACCACGACGCAGAAGTTAATTCTTAAAGCGAATGGAGATTAAGATTGAAGCTAAAAACCCGTCCATGTAAGCCCTTTTTTATAAAGCAATAATCTGTATAACTTACTCAAAATTGTATTTGAAGTTAAACCTTGAATCCTGCTTCTTGAAAATACAGAATTGTGCCAGGCTTGTGTAATGACTGTTTACCCAGAGCATAAGATTGAAGTGGATTTTCAGATTAAAAATAAAACTCTTAAGTACGTCAATCCCCATCTGATCAAAGCGCATAACTAATTTTTTTTCAAGTGCTTCATTAACAATATACCCAAATAGAGCTACAGTTCTCTCGGTTTTCTTTAAAGAGAAAGTTGTTAAAATGATTGAAGTCCATGTAAAGAAACCTGGAGTTAGAGTTAAGGTTTGCCCCTTTTTCATATTAGTAACTCAGCACTGGGCAAACAGCAAGTGCTCAATACATGTTTATGTCCTGCAAACAGATGCCTACAATGTAAAGTCTTTGCCCCTGATTTTTTAAAAACCCAGGATCTGTACCTATGTCCTTTTTACATAAACCACCATTTTACAAAGCTCAGAAAAAAAAATAAATAAAAACCTTAAATCTTGTTTCCTCTAGCACAAAATATTTGGCAATTAGAAACATGTGCTGTGCTGGAAGTAAGTTAAAATGTGACTGTTTTATTTTTTTCCTTGCTCCTTTTTCTACTTTCAATTTTCAGACTTGGAAATTTCATTTAGAGAGAACAGGAGGTGTTGGTGGGAAAAAGCTCATTAATTGCACCGTATCCCCTTGCCTACAAAAAGTACCGCATCCAAATTACAGAAGAACTAAAGAAACCTTGTAGTGTGAGTATATAATTAGGAGTGCTGCTAAGTGAATGGAAATAGAGGTTGCCTAACTTAATTAACTGTAATCATTACTCATTGTCGTCCTGCTTAGAAAGATTAGTTGAGGGTATTTCTTCTGTGTTATTACATTAGGCATCTCTACTTCCCTCTTAAATATGTAAACAGTTATACTACAAAAAAATATCAGGCACTTTCAATCGGAAATAAAAATTTTGCTGCCTAAGTTTCCTGTCTTAGTTCAGGAAGCAAAACAGGAATGGCAAGAAAATGTTTTGGTGGACTACTAAATTTAGAGAAGAAAAAATAGATAATTACAGAAGTTAGTGGCTTGAAAAGAAAGCCTGTGTATGAGTTTCTGTAAAGAAATTAGCTCATCTCCAGCAGGGAGGGAAATACCAGATAAATCAGAAGGGGAAACTTAGGGATAACACAGTATGAACAGTTAGCACTGTCTAAACGGATCACAATTGCACAATATAAGATGCCCAAGGCACCCTTCAAAGGCATTGTGGCTAAAGATTGCATCCTGGTGATTTATTTTTTTTAGTAAGAGACACTTCCATCTGGGAAGCATTTATTCTTCTAAATTAATAAAAATCACCTTGAATTCACACACAAAAAGTATGAATGCCCAAATAAGAATGCCTGTGCTAGTGGTCACTAGTAGGGCTTGGCTTCTTTAGATCTGGGATTATCAGTGCCCCAAAATTCACAAGGACTATGACTCTGTCTGCTAAGAGCGACTAGATTTAATTAGGGTATTCACTGTTCTAGGAATGAAGCTGAAAGTTTCACGTATTCCATTCTAAGAATCTTCCCAGGAAACTTGCAATATTGAAACTATTATCCTTAGACTCATTTTATGGGCAAGTGTTGTAGCTCAATGAGTTTTCCCAGATTTATTCAGCTAATTACAAGGGTTTAGGAATCCAGCTCTTCCTAACTACCTAGACCAGTGTGTCTCAAATGTTAATGTGCACACGACTCGTTGGGTATCTTGGCAAAAAATGGATTCTAATTCAGTAATTTGAAGTGGAACTTGAGATTCTGCATTTCCAACAACTCTCAGGTGCTGCTGCTGTTGCTCTTGGTACTACTGCTGCTGGTTGTCTTTGGACAATACACTGGGTAGTACAGCCCTTAGACCAGGGGTTTCCAAACTTAATATTAGAATCACCTTTGAGGGTGGCACCTGTGGCTCAAAGGAGTAGGGCGCTGGCCTCATATGCTGGAGGTGGAGGGTTCAAACCCAGCCCTGGCCAAAAACTGCAAAAAAAAAAAAAATCACCTTTGGGAGCTTTTTCAAAACCTCAGTGTCCAAACTTCACTTCCCATCAGTGAAATAAGAATGTCTAGGGATGAGAGTCAGTGATTCTAATGTACAGACAAGCATGAGAATCTGTTCCCATAGACCCCTCTTGTTCTCACACAAGATGTTCATCTGAATCAACTGAAGAGCTAATAAAAAGCAAAGATACCTACCTTCATCAAAACAAGGCTTTAATAGAACCTTTGCATATTTGGGTAGATCCGCTGGTGATCCTGACATCCAACAAAGTTTGAGACACATTCCCTACTATGACCTTTCCAATTAATTAGACAACCTCCTGAAGACAACCTTACCATTCAGACAACAGAACTAAGGGCTGGAGCTTGTTTTCACACAATCTCAGGGCTGTTATATTTCATAAGACATCCCCCAGTCTAAGAAATTCTCAGCTTCTCAAGCCAGCACATCCTCAGTCACATTTGCTCCTTATTCAAATCGCTTTTGTGACCACCAGTATCCTCATTTTACACTCATTCTGTTTTTCATTTGTAATTTTTGGTCTTTCTTTCTTTTTTGTGTGTGTTTATTACAGTTAGTTGCACATTAAACCTATAACTTTCACTGGAAAGTGTATCCATGTTAGAGGATATTTGCTATATGCCCAAGATGGCAATATAATTAAAAGTAATCAATTTTGAAAGAGAACATATCGGCAAGCTGAAATGAATAGAAAAAAAAATCCCCAAGCTCAGTAAGATAACTGAAGCACAATGTATGTATTTTGCCATGTAATTAAAATCCAGTTCATAAATGATCTTCACATCCTTTTCAAGGGCTTCTAAATATGAGCATCATTTTGACGAATGACACATTTTGGCTTCAGGGGAGTTTTAACATGACTGCTGTCAGATTATACCATCTTAAACATTTTGTTGGCAGTAAAGAGAAGATGTGAGCATGTCAGAAATGTAATTAAAGGTTTCCAAATTTTACTTCCTTATAGCTCCTAAGAGCACATACTTACAGGGGATTCTTTTAGATATTTCCCTTAACATTTTGTAGAATTTTTCTAGCCATTAGTTTCAATAAGCACAGCTGGGACCCCTGCTGCTTCTCATTCTAGATACTGCATTTGGCATAAAGGTTTTGGAATAAAGGGGGGTGAGGCCTTCCCTCCGCCATCTCTGTGACCCTCTACTAAGGCAGAAGTAGACTGGGAAAAGTCTGTTTTCTTAAAAAAAAAAAAAAATTGGTTCTTCTGTGGGTTTGGTAATGGTAGAAGGGATGCTCCTTTTTAAATTTTCAGAAACTTCCCTGTAAGTCAGCAGGAGTCCTGGGGACTATATGATACGATGAAAAATGTTGGGGGTTTCAGTTGGAAGATATTAGGAACTAATTTTATGACCTACAGCAGCATAGTTAGCCTTTTAGCATCACCAGGCCTTCCATCTATAAAAGAGTGTCAAAATGCCATAGAGATTCAAAATTCAGGTTCTAGAGCAGTGGTTCTCAACCTTCCTAATGCCACAGTGTATTTTCATTGTTACAAAGGGGTCGTGACCCCCAGGTTGAGAACCGCTATTCCAGAGTCAAAACAGATCAAATAGGGCTTGATCTGTTATATACTACCTGTATCAATTTGGTATGTCATTTAAGCCAGAGTTCAAGATCTATAAAATGGAGGATAGTATGAATTCAAGCTTCTTAATCTATTGTTAGAATCAACTGCAAAATGTCTAACATAATTCTTGGTGCAGAGTTAGTGCTAAATAAACAGTAGCTACTATTTCTCAGCAACAATGATATAAGGATAATGATTCACATTTCCCAAGGCTTGGGAGAAAATTAAATCAAATGATGCCTATAGCATGATTTGAACTGAAATAACATCATAATGGTGTTGGAGATGGGTTTTCTTTTTTTTGGTAACGTATGTTTGCCATGTCTTGATGTTAAAGAAATTGGGGTATTTAGAAAGCAGGGAATAGAGCTATCAAAGATCTGACTTCAACAATTGTTCTGAGAGGTTAGGCTCCTATTGCCAGTTGGATCAAAACTCACAGCCTGTGTGGTAGTACAAACCTAAACATACAATACATCAGGGAACAATGTGTACTCTGAATACATGGATATAAAACTAGAACTTCAATAACATGGCAATGTGCTGAATAAATTGGATGCAATTCCACTAAATCTTTGTTTCTAGAGTTGTTACTCCCGATAATCACAATTTTTTTAAACCACCGTCTTGAAAATTGTGTTTCCAGAAGTCGCCACCAAGTAGCAGTAAGCTACCAATCTCCTATTACAAAAAGAAAAATGAGACCAGCCTGTAAATACACTATTCAGTACCGTGCCTTAAAGTGCAAGCTGGGAGGCATTGTTGCTCAATGGAAGTCAATTTAAAAGAGGTTACAAAGCTTTCTCTACAAGAGGGAAGGATCCCAGCCGTAATTGTTCTGCAGTAACTTTGGAAAGGTCCATACGGTTATTCAAACTGTGTTATGATCTCAGGCTTTCTCCTAGGGAGGAACTTTACTTTCAGTCATTAAGTTCATGGAAAGGCAAATTCTTTGCCTCTCTTCATCTTTACAGTGTCTATAATCCCATCATTGTGGTATGTGTGTCTAACTTTCCTTAGGAATTCAGCATGATTTTTCATGGTTCTTTTATTTTTGAATATATTTTATTAAATTTTGATTGCATGACCATTAAAAATGATGGAGACTTTTCATCTTTTGCATTAACCTGGATGGAAGTGGAACACATTAGTCTTAGTAAAGCACCACAAGAATGGAGAAGCAACAATCCTATGTACTCAATTCTGATATGAGGACAATTAATGGCCTAGTACACTGTGGGGATGGAGAAGGGGAGAGCAGAGAGAGGGAAGGAGGGAGGGGGGTCACGGTCTGTGCCACACCTTTTGGGGGTGGGACACAATTATAAGAGGGACTTTACCTAATGAATGTAATCTGTATAACATGGTTCTTTGTGCCTTCAATGAATCCCCAACAATAAAAAATAAGTTGATTGCATGTCTTTCCTATGAAATTACAGCAAGTTTGAAGAAAAAAGCAGAGAACACTAGATACAATAGGGATATTTGCTTTCAGAAGTCAAACCGGATGAAAATATATCTGGTTAGTTGTGGATTATCAGTGTTAATTTGCACACCTAATGACCAAAAATTTTAGAATTGGAATTATAGATAAAGAACTTTTGCACAGTGATCTTAACACTTGGAATATGTCTAAGTGTTAAGTTTTGATATATATGTGAACATCTGGAGGAACTTAAGCCAATTGGAGAGCTTTAATTTCACCCAACCTCCTTCATCAGAACCTCCCTCCCTCAGCTTTAAGCTTTTCTCAATGAACTGAGTAATGGAATCTCAAGGGACACACTTAAATCCCACCATAGAAGCAAAAACCTTGCCCACTAATAAGCTAAAGGATATTTCTGGCAACAAAACCCACCAACTATAGGAAGTGTATGTCTAACTCAGTCAGCCTTCAATTAAATGCTAGTCAGTAACCCCCGAAGGCAACAAGGACCACAGATGTGATGCAGAAGATCTAAGCCTCTGAGAATGGTCTGCTAATACTTGGCCCTAAGATTCTTCGAAAAATTTCTTAGAACATTCAAAAGCTTATGGTGACTAATAAGATAACTATGTATATTTCAAAATTGCTAAAATAACAGTTTTTCAACATTCTCACCACAAAAATGATAAGTGTATGAGGTGATGGATATGTTGATTGGCTTGACTGAATCTTTCTATAATGTATTCATAGATCAAATTAGTACACTGTATCCCATAAATATACATAACTATTACATTTAAATGAAAAATAAAATTATTTTTAAAATCACTTCAATACTTCCAAGACATAGGAAAAACTATTGGTAAGCCTATTAATTTATGGCTGGAACTGTAAGCTGACAGGACTAGTTCTTCCTTTTACAATCTGTATTTTGTTAATGGTAAAACCAATGCTCTATACAAAAACAATGTATAATACATGGTAATTAATATCGTGAAAATCCTGGAAATTATAAGTGAATCCAAATAAGTAGGTTTAGCCTTGTCCTGAATCCCCACGTCTCTGTGATGCTGCTACACAAATCTTCACACACTAGTATCCTCCTATCACCTACCCTAGTTCTTCTCATCCTACTTCTTGATATGATCGCTTCTATCTATTGTCCAAGCTTTGTCATCTGTCTTCATTTCTCAACATATAAAACTGGATTCTACTGAAACACAATGTTTTACAAGGTTTTCTCTCCACTATATTGTAAGACATTTAAAAATGGAAAGGCTAGTTTTTTAATATCTTCATATTCCCTAGAGCAGGGGTCCTCAAACTTTTTAAACAGGGGGCTAGTTCACTGTCCCTCAGACCATTGGAGGACCGGACTGTGGGCCCTGGGACGAGTCAGCTGATGTGCAGGACAGGCAGCAGGGGCAAAAATACCTGGCCAGCTGGATAAATGTCCTAGGCGGGCCACATGCGGCCCATGGGCCATAGTTTGAGGACGCCTGCCCTAGAGCCTCCTACAACTCTTCCTGGAACATAGTTATCATGCAGCCAATATTTACTTCATGCTTTCTATTAATATATAACACACTGATGTGTAATACATGTTATTGAAATAAGTATTGAAGTCACTAAAAACTTATATACCTGCTCAAAATTTTTACAAAATACACTATATTATTTCCTTATTGAATAGTTAGAAGCAAACTCAATATCCATCAAATAAGCCTTAAAATCATTCTATTATATCCAATTAATATGTTTATAGACATCCAATAAAAATCTTATTCTGAACAAACTATTTACCTATGTTAGAAAACCATATAATATATTAAGTGAATTAAGAAGCTTCCAAAATTGTATGTATTTTGGAAAAAGGCTCTATTTTTAGTGGTTAAAACATGGGTTCTGGAGCCTGTAATCTTGGTTCAGAGTCCTGGCTTCATTTCATACTGGCACTATGACTCTGAACAAGTTATTGTATCTTGTTATTGCACCAATGTCCTCATTTTTTAATGGTATAATTATAGTGCTTACAGCATAAAATTGTTTAGAGGCATAAATGTTTAACATTTAACATATAAAATCATTGAAATATTGCCTGGTTCATACCAAGCACTCAATAAATGTTAGCTATCCTTATATATGGAATGCATATAGCAAATAGTAACATAGGTAGCAAACAGGTATACTTGTTATTCCAGAGAAGCAAAATTATGGGCAACCATTACCTTCATTATGTCTTTCTGCATTCTGTTTTGAATGGTGAGTGTACATTACTTTGTATCATTAAAATCAGATTCCCAGCTTGGCGCCTGTAGCTCAGGGTCTAGGGCGCTAGCCACATACCCTGGAGCTGACGAGTTTGAACCCAGGTCAGGCCTACCAAACAACAATGACAACTACAACCAAAAAATAGCCGGGTATTGTGGCGGGCACCTGTAGTCTCCGCTACTTGGGAGACTGAGGCAAGAGAATCAGTTAAGCCCAAGAGTTTGAGGTTGCTGTGAGCTGTGATGCCACAGCACTCTACTGAGGGCAACATGGTGAAACCTTGTCTCAATAAAAAAAATCTGATTCCCCTTAAGATATGCTAAATGCAAAAAAATTAAAATATGCAAAATGTTTATTGAAGATTACAGAGATAAGATACACATACAAGTAAGGGAGCAATGCTGGGGCAACTAAATCAAAGAAATGTTATCATCATCATCACAAGTAGCAGGCTGCCTGTGAAATAGAAGGCAACACTGGGTGTCGTTAGTGCTATAATTTGACATAATTAATTTCTGTACTCCCCAAATTCATACATTGAAATCTAAGCCCCAATGCTGTAACACTAAGAGGTTAGAGGTCTTTAGGAGATGATTAGCCCTCATGAGTGAGATTAGTGCCCTTATAAAGAGGCCAAGGGAACTCATTTGCACCTTCCACCATGTGAGGATACAGCAAGAAGGGGTCATCTAGAAAGCAGATAAAGCCCTCATTAGATGCTGCATCTGCAGAAACCTTGATCTTGCACTTTCAGTTGCTATAACTGTGTGACAAAACACTTGTGTCATTTATAAATTACCCATTCTATGCTGTTTTTGTTATAGCTGCCCACATGGACTAAGGTGATTAACAAAAAGAATCGCCAAGTTTTCACATATATAGGTATCAAGGTGAAAAAACACACTTAGGCGAGGTATGCTAGGATTTCCAACCAGTTTAATGTACCATCAGAACCGTGAGTCTAACAGAGTGAGATATCAAGACATCATAAAATGCATTTTCTTTTCTTTTTAACTGACGAGGGAGAATGACAGGAAGGAATGAAGGAAAGTGAGATTCCAACACCTAGTTTCATTAGGAAAAACAAATTAAAATGTGAGATAACACTTTCAATGTAATTTAGTAGCATTAAGCCATCAATTACTATTTTAACATTTTTGGTACATCTTTTTACCTCTACGTAAGCCTAAGTGAAATAACTTTGTTCGTACATGTAATCATTGTATACTTTTTATTTTTTATGAGCTTCTTTTGGATGGATAAATCACTTTTTCAGGGCAAAAAATTCTGCCTTTATACATCTTTAGATTTCCAACAGCTCATGTGTATAGTAAGTGCTCAATACTTAGGTGGTGAATAATATATATGTAGCAAGTGTGGCAAAAAAGAAATGACAATTTTTTGCAATGAACTAAGAAAGAACTAGAAAAATGCAGACATAAGAAGAGAAAAATAATAAAGAAAGGGATGATTCAGATATGACTTTTAGCAACACCATGAACCCTAATTTCTAAGTATTGTCATTAATAAACATGGTATGTTACATTCATCTTAGAAGTTCATTTCCAAAACATTACCCCAATGAAAATAGTTAAGGTGGTCCTTACTGTGTAATAGATGCTATTATAAGTAATTTTGATTTATTAACTCCCTCACCACAGCAATCTTATGAGGTAGAAGATGGAAAGGAGTTGGTTTTTAAGCTCAGAGCAGTTGGATGTAAGTCTGCCCTTTTAACCACTATATTTTTAAACATCTGTGCTATGATCTTGCCTTCCTATGTCTTAAGCAAATATGTCTTTATTAAAGAGCCTTGAATTAGATAGAATGAATCTTATAATCTCCTATTTTCCAGGCAGAAATATCAGAGTGAAATGACGTGGTTTGATCACTTAGCTACTTCATTGGTGGCAAAATATTCATTTGGAATTAGTTCATTCAGATTTTCACAACAATGGTCTCTTACCCATAAGACCCAATTTTATAGGCTATTCCCATGAACATTCTACAGAACTAGAAAAAAAGACCTGAGTCCAACTAACCAGCTTAAAAGATAAGGACATTTCTTGTTGTCTTTGCTGCTTTTTTCTGTGCCTATTTTTATTCCTTTTTCACATTTCTTTACCACTCTATCTGCATTTTGCTTATTTTTTTTTTGCAAAAAAAAAGATACAGACATATTTTTTTCCATTTTGCCGAAGAGTAAAGTAATAAGCTTCCTTTTCTTTCTTTACATTCTAGAATGGATGACTCTCATTTCACGATCTGCCTTGTAAGCATTTCTCCTCCTAATTATAGCCAGTCTTCAGCATTTTTACTGGTACTCATAACAGTTCCCCTTTTCTTGCTAGCTTCTGGCACTGGTTTGTTGCTATTTCTTGTTCTTTGATGTTTCTCATATCTAACTGTTCCCTTTCTCACCATTGCTTTTTCCCACATTCATCCCTCGGCTATTATTTTTTTCCCCATTTTGAAGACTGGCAAGTCTGGGGACAGTATCATTTCTCCAGGCATTTCTTCAGCTTCCTCATGAAATCACCAGCAGCCTCTTTCCCACATAAAATATATAGCCTGAGTTGGAAGATGAACAGCCGCTAGGGAAGTACATACTTTATATACATAGAAGCATTTGGACGCCAGGCTTCTTCTTGTGCCTATTGACTTTAAGGGCTAATGGTTGTGTTTGACTTTTGGAAAGGGCAGAATAAGAATCTTTTACATAATGTTCCTGCTATCAATATTTAAGAGTTTTTGCTCTGTATTGAAGGTATCACAGACACATTCTTTAGACAGCAGTTAGTTCTTTTCATTAATTACATCTTGGGATAGTATTCTAAAACTGCTGCTTAATGCCTATGAATTTCAAGTGGATTTTCCCAGCAAGCACATTACCAGAATATCTGGTAAGGAAGTAATTTGCTTTCAGCATCATACATGTCATTCTCAATATTTTAGGTTATTTTTATAAGGTACAGTGTGCAGTTTGGGTTTCTTAGGGGCTGAAAGGGAAGTAGGGATAGTTTTCCTAAGTTGTTTTTTTTTTTTTCTGAATAGTACAAAGATGTTCAGGAGGATTAAAATATTATTATTTTAAATGGAATATCTTAGGCATTAACTTAAATGTTGGCTTTTAATGGATTAGGGTGGCTTAGAATTTATACAGTTATTTGAGTATTTTCTTCATCTTAGACAATAACTACTATAACTTGGGAAAAGCTGTGTTTTTTGAGTCTCGAGTTTTTCATCTACAGAATAAGGGGATTGAACAAAATAATTTTAAATGTCCTAAATAGCTTTGGAATGCTATGAGTTTAACCAATTTCCTTACAAGACTGTCCCTGAGAATCATATATATTCGCGAAATTATAGGGTTAAACACTGAGGACTCTACATAATGGATTTTCCTGTTAAAACCATTGTACTGTAGTCTTAACAGGATCTGTTCTCCTGATATAATGAAGCTACCCTGCAAACACTAATGAAAGTGACCTCAAGAGTTTTCCCAACAGAAATTTAGGAAACTTGGCAAAAACAAACAACCCCCTCCCAGCAAACTAGCTGTGGCATACAGATGCAGTATATCTATGCCAAGTTATAATTGCTAGTAGTTCACAATGTAAAATTATTCACAAATATATGTATTTGCGTATAAATAGTAAATGTTAAGTATTCATCCAATATCCCTACATGCTGTACACATATTGATATGATGTAACTATTTCCAGCAAACATTAAAAGCAAGTACTATTATCCTCGTTTGCAAAATAAAGAGAGGCAGAAAGAGGCTATGCAACTTGCCCAAGACAATACTCATCACATAACAGCAAGAAAATTCAAAGCCAGCAGTCAACCTGGCTCTGGGATCCAGGTACCTAATAACCACATCTTAGGTGTTCATTCATTTTCTGGTTTGCCTGTCTACTGTGAGATCAACAGAATGATTTCTTTGACAGACTACTGAAGAAGGGAATATAGTCCTAGATTGCAGAGTACAGGAAATGCTAGAACCCTAACAGATATCATGATACTCACTCCAGATATATGCCTTGTCATAAATATGAATGAAGGGATTGAGTTTTCTACACAAAATGAAATATATATATATATATATAGAGAGAGAGAGAGAGAGAGAGAGAGAGTACACATGGTGATTGGCAAACAATATAACAATTCAAATATTTTTAATATTTAGTTTACAGAAATGACAAAGAACTGCCATGGTATGCAGTATGACTGGAGAGTTGGGGCAGTACAAACTTTATAGTGACACTAGGCAGAACCTCAGCAGGCAGAGTTTTCACAGATTGCATGAAACGGCTTTCATTTTCTTTACAATCATCATCCATGTAACATTTTATAGATTCAACAAAGCTCCACATATACCTAATTGCTCTCTAGAGTAGTAAAGCAACCAAGCAGTGAATCCACCAAATCAATTCAGTGAGCTTCATTTAAACCATATATATACTCCCCCAAAGTGACTCACACCACAGGAAATTCACTTTCTAGCTAGGAAAACACAACTTTAATGATGCAAAACTATTAATAGCACTAAAATTTCATATTGTATATACATATTTTCATTCACATGAGAATACATTTTATAGCAACGACATAAAAATTTCAAACTGAAATGCCTGAATAATCCTGAAAGATAGGTTTTCTCAACAGGAAATCTGGTCAGAGATTCAAAGGTTAGCCCTTTAAATTGGTGAAACTGCCAACTAGTCAATTTTTGCTTCAAATAATCAGTACTGACATGATTCAAGTTTTGTGTGAAACACACAAAAAGAAAGGTATGTGGTTTTTTTCTTATTGCATAACTGACTAATTCTTGGACATCCTCCTCCCTCAACCACAGATTAATTATCTAAATTGTTCACAGCATCTCCCAAAGAAATGCAAGTGGCAGCCTCTGTACTTCTTAATTTGCCTCCTTTCGAAGATAAGGTTAATGGAATTAAGTTAACCATAAAGAGTATTATAAATTGCATGTGGTATCCTAAGATGTCTGAGGTAATTTAATGCATTTCAATAAATATGATGTTGGGAAACATAAAAAGGAAAATTAATGGTACTAATTTAAATGGTATCTTTAAATGCTATCTCTGGCACATGCTACAATGTTTGCCTTTGATGTTTGTCAACTCACAAATATTGTTTCAGGGAAGAGGTAGACCTCCCTTGTCTCAACAATGGGGAGCCAAAGTTCTA
The DNA here is from genome assembly GCA_963574575.1 of Galagoides demidoff. NCBI lineage: Eukaryota > Metazoa > Chordata > Mammalia > Primates > Galagidae > Galagoides > Galagoides demidoff. Next base: position 15,697 of record CAUYQV010108427.1, read on the forward strand.
CATGAATTGGGAAAACCCAGATGAAATGGAATAGTTATTAGGGAGTAAGTCAGCTATGATATATTTGTAAACATCAACAGAGGAAATGGACATAAAAAGTTAATCACAAGTAACCTAAAGTGATTATTATTTATTTATTTTTTTAGGATACATTTTTTTTTAGTTTTTTTTTTCTTTTATTAGATCATAATTGTGTACAATAATTCTATCATAGGATACAGTGTGTTGCTTCGCTGTGAAGCCATGGCACTCTACCCAGGGGGATAGCTTGAGGCTTTGTCTCAAAAAAAAAAAAAAGAAACTAATTGTTAGCTATCTTAAGAAAGCTATAAAGTGATTATTTTTATTATCATAACCATCAAGATTGGGTTTACGGACCAAAACACATGGTTTTCTATGTCTAGTGAGTTTTTTTTAACAGTTATATGTGCTTGAATTTTTCTTTAAATGTTTATTATTGATTTAACAGAATACAGTATAAACCTGATTCTGACTTTAGTATCATGACATTTTGTAATGTTTACATTATTTATAAAGAAAAAGGTAGTTATTGTGATAATTACTAAATGACTATCAATATTGTATATCACAAAAACTGTGCTAAATACTTTTTTCTTGGTATTTTTACAGTATTTATTTATCTATTTATGTATTTATTTTAGTTTTTTTTTTTTTGAGACAGAGTCTCACTGTGTCATCTTTGGTAGAGTGCCACATCACAGCTCACAGCAACCTCAAACTCTTGGGCTTAAGCAGTTCTCTTGCCTCAGGCTCCCATGCAGCTGGGACTACAGGCACCCACCACAATAACCAGCATTTTCTTTTAGAGACAAGGTCGAACTCTGGCTTAGGCTGGTCTGGAACACGTGAGCTCCAGCAATCCACCCACCTCAGCCTCCCAGAATGCTACGATTACAGGCATGAGCCACTGCACCCGGCCAACACAATATTTATTATAATCATTGTATATGGAAAGAAATTGAGTCTTAAGAAATTGAAAGGTTAAGTAGGTAGTAGAAGGTCATCCTACTAGAAAAATGAGAGATAAATTTAATCTTATATTTTTTCTGACTTCTACTAAGCTTATTGTTTTACCTGCTACTTTATATTATCTTCCTTTACCTAAAGAATAATGTAAAACAATGTGCAAAACTAGAAATAGTTTTATTCCTAGGGGTTTAGGGTACAGGGCTGATGATCACCTTAGTACAAAAACTATTGTCAAAGTCATTGTTGATAGTTTTAATAAAAGAGAAAATGTCTTCAATATTTCTCTTTTACGTGGTACATGGTATTAGATCTATATCCATGATATATACAGAGCCTCATAGAAAATTAACCAAATTATACAAAGCCTCTTTTTTCCCCATTAACTCTTTCTAATTTTGTACACATTTCCCTACATAATTTGAAGAATTGAGAAGAAAGGAAATAAATAGATACTACAAACAAAAAGGAAAACAAGTAATTAAAAAAAAAGCAAGGAAGTGCAATTTAATGCCAAAACAAAATAAAATCAATGCCAAGAAAATCTAATATCCAGAGATTTGAAATGCAAAGGAAATGATTGATATATTAACAATTTGTTTTCTATTAAATGAATTCTTCTTTGTTACATTTGCACATAGCATATATTAAAAAAAAATTAAAAATCAAGTCTTGGCGGCGCCTGTGGCTCAAAGGAGTAGGGTGCCGGCCTCATATGCCAGAGGTGGTGGGTTCAAACACAGCCCCTGCCAAAAACTGCAAACAAACAAAAAATTCAAGTCTTAACCATGTCTTGCTTTATTAACAGTAATTGGAACAATACAGTATTCAAATAATTAAAGTAAACTTTCAAAATGAAAGGATATCCAATCAAAATATAGCTTAGTAAGCAAACAGTTTATATTCTCACTCATGTGTGGGAGCTGAAAAATTTGAGTTCATGGAGAGATATGAGAATAGATGATATATGAAACTAGAATGGTAGTTACCAGAGACTGGGGGAGAAAGGAGAGGTTGTTTAATGGGTACAAAAACTCAGTTAGATAGGATGAGTAAGACCTAGTGTTTGGTAGCACAATGGGGTGACTATAGATAACAATAATTTATTGTATATTTCAGAATAGCTAGAGGAAGGAATTTAGATTGTTCTCAACACAAAGAAATGACACTTGAAATGACACTTGCTTGAGGTGATCAATAGCCCAATTACTACTCATTGAAATTAGATGCTTATACCAAAATATCACAAGTACCACATAAATTCATATAACTGTCATATACCCATAATGATTACAATTTTTTTTTTTTGCAATTTTTGGCCGGGGCTGGGTTTGAACCACCACCTCTCATATATGGGGCCAGCGCCCTACTCCTTTGAGCCACAGACACCGCCCATGATTATAAATTTTAAAAAAGAGAAAAAAAAGCATTAGCTTAGAACATGAGGTAACTTGATAGATGGATTAATAGGGTATGTAATAGATCCCTAGAGAGAGCAGAGTGTAGTCTATCATAAAAAAAATAAAAAATAAAAAATCTAGGTTTTCCCAGAGAGCAAAGGTATGATTCCATCCTGCCTCTGAACTGTCTAGCAATAGATGTACATGCTTGACACCTTGGTATTTCTTACCCCATCAGCTCACAGGCCCCTTTAATTTAAATGCCAATAGGAAACTTATCATTTCTTTCCTTATAAATTAAGAAAGTATGGGTTTTCTTGAAACCTCCAAAGTACTGTTATTAACGCTTTCAATCTACCTATTTTCCACGCCTACGATTGTGGCAGTCTATGTACAACAAACTCTTAACAAGCTGAAACACGCTTACTGATATTCTTTATTCCTAGGAACTGTATAGAATAGCTATATACTGATGATCAAATGGAGTAGCAATGTTTTTAAAATAACAGCCATGGCTTAGATATTCCTAGGTATTATTCACGAATTTAAAAATCTGCACAACAATCCTCTATGTTGGCTATAATTGTTCACTTTATATGTGAGAAAGTTTGGAATGACTCCTTACAGGCTAACTCACTATGATCCTCCACTTTGCCCCTATTTCCCACTATATTTTATGGCCTCCTTCGATATATAAATTCAATCATGTTGCTGGGTCTTTGTGGTAGGCATTCTTTCCTTCTAGAATGTTCTTTCCCAGTCTTCACATGACTGGTTCCTTCTACACACTCACAGGGGATGACATATGTCCTCAGCAAAGCTCTTTACTACAGAAGCTAAAGCAACCAAATCACTCACTATCTCAACTATTTTTATCCACAGTATAGCACTTATTATCTGATAATGGTTTCTTTTTTAAAATTGTAATGTCTATGAGAACAGGGAAAGATATGTAAGATCTTATTATAAGTCAACAATGGACAAATCACTTATATCATTTAATATCTAAGTTTTATCATCTATAAAATGAGATGTGGTTGTTATACACGTACATATTATATAAATATATGCACACACATACATATCTTTTAATGCCCAGTAGAAAGTATACTTAACAAACAGTAGTTATTTATAAGTATATTTTTAAAATGCTATTCTTAAATATACCTGTATCATCATTCTTCTCATTTGATTTTATAATATTTTATTGAGATAGAATGTACACACCATAAAATTCACTCAATTAAAGTATAAGATTTAGAATATATATTTAGAATATGTAGTATCTTGACACAGTGTGCAACTGTCACCATTTTATCAGCCCAACACATAAACTCCATACCCATTATGAATCACTCTCCATTCCTGACCTCCCAGACCCTAATAATTTACTTTTTGTCTATCTTAATTGGCCTTTTCTGAACAATTTATATGGATCTCTTAATGCAAACTATCTCAGTATTTTCTTTTTTTTTTTTAATTGAATGGTAACTGTGTATACTGATGCACTTCAGGGGTACAGTGTGGTGTTTTCACACACAATCCGAGACACTTCCATCAAACTGGTTAACATAGCCTTCATGTAACTTTCTTAGTTATTGTGTTAATACGTTCATATTCTAACCATATAAAGATTCACTTGTACCCTTGTAATATGAACCACATAAGTGAACCCTCGAATCCCTCTCCCTCCACACCCTCCTCCCTCCCCCCCCCCCGTCTCCAT
>CAUYQV010108428.1:0-19561 GCA_963574575.1 Galagoides demidoff
GCCTGTGGTCCCAGCTACTTGGGAGGCTGAGGCAGGAGACTCGCTTGAGCCCAGGAGTTGGAGGTTGCTATGAGCTGTGATGCCATGGCACTCTACCCAGGGGGATAGCTTGAGGCTCCGTCTCAAAAAAAAAAAAAATGCACACAAACTTTATGGCCATCCTGTATTTCCCCTTATTTCTTTATGAAAGCCTTATCCAATCTCACTGTCTAAATAGATTGCACTAATACAGTTCATACCCTGACCTGTTGTGATACTAGTTTAGTTTGTAGTCCAATTGTTTTGTTTGGTTTGAGACAGAGTTTTACTCTGTAACCCTGGCTAGAGTGCCATGGTGTCATAGGTCACAACTTCAAACTCTTGGGCTTAAATAATCTTCTTGCTTACTCTTCCCGATTATCTGGGGCTACAGGTGCCTGGCACAATGCCCAGCTAGTTTTTCTATTTTTAGTAGAGACAGGGTCTCAAACTCCTGAGCTTAGGTGATCCACCTGCCTCCACCTCCCAGACTGCTGGATTACAGGCGTGAGCCACGGCACTGCACAGGGCCTTGTGCTCTAATTTTTCAATACCTCTTAGAGAGCTCATAAGGTTTTGTCCACATTCCATTTACACCTCCACAGTGCTCAGTGCAAAGTAGGGACTAAATTCATAAGAGAAGCAATAGATTTTTTAAAAAATATTATCCTTATAAGGAAATGTTTATCTATTACAGATCATTAGGAGAGTAGTTTCATGAAATGTTTATTGATTTACTAAAAAATGATTTAATGAACTCCTACTAACCCTTTTGCACTTTGGGGTAAAGACAAACAGGCTGTAATCCATATAGCTAATTGATGTATACAGTTGTATAAACTAATGAAAACATTTGCAAGGCTGGTGTATGACAGAGATACGTACGAGACCAGGACCCGTGTGTCTTTCAGGAATTGAGTTCTACAGACATTGAAAGCTAAGCGATGTATACTGTTGAGTTAGCAGGATATGCACTCTGGAGGGCAGGAATCTTTGCTATTTTTAATTTTTATTAAATCATAGCTGTGTACGTTAATGCAGTCATGGGGCACAATGGTTTCATATACAATTTGAAATATTTTCATCAAACTGGTTAACATAGCCTTCACGACATTTTCTTATTGTGTTAAATCATTTATATTCTATACCTAGTAAATTTCACATGTACCCTCATAAGATGTGTCAGATTCAAAAGCATCCGTCATTTAGCAGAGACTCAGTAATAAGTCAAGAAAAAGGATGAGCTATTTGAAAAAGAGGTGAACAAGTGAGAAGGAAAAGATTCCAGGTAGAGCAATCCCCAGGTACAGTTTCCCAACATGACAACTTGGAATATGAAAACGGCATTGTTTAGATTTCGGAGTCTTTCATCTAGAGCAGAACTTCGGGGGGGGGGGGGGCGGGAGGCTGGTGATGAGTTTTGTGTATGGTAAATTCATGATAGATTCAGGTAAGCAAAACAATATGTAATTGCTTCAACAATGTCATTCACACTATAATTAGCCTTTTAAACATTTTCTTCTAGATCATAATTATTTCTACAGCTGCACAAACTTTAAATTTGTGGGGTTTCAGTCAACTAAGCTTCCTGAGAAAGGTCTGTTATTCAAATTCTGACATCTCTCTAACACATGGAAGTTTCAGTGGTTTTATCATGTGCATGTAGTGTATTTGTGAGTTATTAATAAAATTGTAACTTTTCAGAGTATACTTTGACTATATTTGTAATTTTTTTTTTACTTGGGAGGAGGGGTAGGGTATTATTTTGTTCATTAACTTGAAGTAGAAAATACTCCCAACAATTTTGATATCAGAATCTTTTGTTTCTGCTATTTCTAGCAATAACCAGCAGGTGGTATCCAACAATTTTACATTTGTAGAACTAAACTAAACATCTGATACAGTTTTTTTTGCCTTTCTGGTTTCTGCGACTTCTTCCTAACTTCCAACCGCAGACATTCTCCATGAGTCTTTGATAGCATCAAGGTCTACGAGAAGTTCATTCCGTTTTCTTTCTGATTTCAATCTTGACTGTGCTTTCAGGGTGATATATTTTTTTCCCCTTCGCATGCATTGAAGTGTCTTTTATGATAGAGGCGCAGCTTGTTAACAGTGACTCATGAGGGCTCAATAACAATACTATTTAAAAGCACGAGTTGTAATCCCCACTTTAAAGATGAGTAAGCTGTTGCACACACTCACAAATAAATAACTAAAAGAAAGGTAGAAGATTTTCTCAAGGTCCCAAGCTTAGAATTCAGGCATCTGGCTGGGTGCAGCAGTTTATGCCTATAATCTGAATACTCTGTGAGCATTCCCTGCTGAGGCAGAGGAATTGCTTGGGCTTAGGAGTTTGAGTTTGAGGTCAGCCTGAGCAAAAAGGGAGACTCGTCTCTATTGAAAACAGAAAAACTAACTGGGCATCTTGGTGGATGCTTGTAGTCCCAGCTACTCAGGAGGGTGAGGCAGGAAGATCTCTTGAGCCCCAGGTTTGTAATTAATTAATATTTCCACACACAGTAGCTGAGAAAATGTTGTCTAAGCTAAAGAATCTTGAGTGTTGGGTAAAAAACCTACCTAAGAGAAGAAAGCCAAATTGGGTGAGGGGTTTCAACACAGAGACCAGCACTCTGGGTCCACAGACAGAGTCTCACTTTGTTATTCTAACACTTTGTTACCCTCATTGAGGGCTTTGGTGTCATTGTAGCTCATAGACCTAAATCTAATTTTAAACTAGCAGGTTAGAGTTAGAAACAGAATTCTACTTGAACTTGCATTTTATTGTAGATGTTTTTAATTGTAAAAAGTTGTAAAAATAATACAACCTTTTTGGAAGGAAGTATGGAGAATCCTCAAAGAACTCAAATTAGATCTCCCATTTGATCCTACAATCCCATTACTAGGCAGCTACCCAGAAAAAAAAAAAATCCTTCACATGCTGAGAAATCACTCTTGAATTAGAAATGATAAGTGCCATCAAATATCCCTCCCTTAAATCAGAATTATTATATATATGCCTATATATATATATATTTTTTTTTTCTTATCACTAAAGCAAAGCAGCTTCACATTTGGAAAGAAAATAAACAGAAAATATAATAAAATATCTTTAATCTTAACCTGCACAAGTAACTAATTTTACCATCTTAGATTATATCCTTGTAGGTTTTACACTTTAATTTTCTTTCTTGTATTGGATTTTAAAATGCCAAAACGTTGAAACAATAAAAAATAAGCCACAAATTCATTTTCTGTTTTATCTCTTCAATTCAGGTACTGCATTCACCCTGAAAGTGTTAACTATAGATGTGTTTTTTTAATTTTTTAAATTAAATTGACACAGGTAAATATGCCAATTTAAATATATAAATTCCAACTCATATGCTTTCAGTTAAATTATATCATGAATTTTTTTTTATTGTTTGTGATTCATTGAGGGTACAAAGAATTAGGTTACACTGAGTGCATTTGTTAAGTAAAGTCCCTCTTATTATTGTTTCCTACCCCCAAGAGGTGAGCCATACCCTGACTCCTCCTCCCCTCTCCCCCGCCCTCATTCCCGTACCCCCGACCTTGTGTTAGATCATCTGCTGACTTCATATTAGAATTGAGTACATTGGATACTTGCTTCTCCACTCTTGTGATGCTTTAATAAGAAGAATGCATTCTGTCTCCATCCAGGTTAATAAGAAAGATGTAAAGTCTCTACCTCTTTTAATGGCTGAATAGTATTCCACAGCATACATATACCCCAGCTTATTAATCCTTTCCTGGGTTGGTGGGCACTTAGGCTGTTTCCACAATTTAGTGATTGTAAATTGAACTGCAATAAACAGTGTAGTGCAAATATCCTTATCATAAAAGGATTTTTTTTTCTGGGTAGATGCCTAGTAATGGGATTGTAGGATCAAATGAGAGATCTAATTTGAGTTCTTTGAGGATTCTCCATACTTCCTTCCAAAAAGGTTGTATTATTTTTCATTTCCACCAGCAGTGTAAAAACATTCCCTTCTCGCCACATCCATGTCAGTATCTACAGCTTAATGCAAATGGAAACCATCCTGAGATGTCACCTAACCCCAGTGAGAATGGCCCACATCACAAAGACTCAAACCTGCAGATGCAATATTTTTAAGCAAAATGTACAAGAGACATCTTTGAGGCCACTACATAGCCCCACTTTATTCTTTGTAATATTGGCATGGTATTCACATGGTGGGGTCAGCAGGTTTTCAAACTATTTCCCTATGTATGAATATACCACCTTGCCACTCTTGCTTTCACAAGCAGTCTTCATGGGAAGAGTCTTGCAAATGATTTACCTATATATTTTCTTTATTTACTTGTATAGTGACAAATTATAGTTGTATGTCTGTATGGGGTATGAAGTGTTACAATTTTAAATATAATATAAAAAAATTGAATTAAGGTAGTTAACATATATTTCATGTCTAACATTTAGCAATTTATAATAAAAATGTTAGAAACTTATCTGGGTAGTGATACAGAAACATATAGAATTCACTTTATCAAGTAACTTCACTATACTGTGCAATTGAACTTAAAAAAAATAAAGACAACTTATTTCTCCTGTAATTATCATCTCCCACCTCCAGCCTCTGGTAACTTCTGTTCTTTTTCCTTCTAGGAGTCCAGTTGGTTTAGATTCCACTTGTAAGTGAGAGCAGGCAGTGTATGAACTGGGTTTTCTGTGTGGTGCATCTCACTTAGCAGAATATTCTCCAGTTCTATCCATGTTGTCACAAGTGACAGAATGTCTTCCTTTGAGGAATAAATAATTTCATTGTTTATTCTTTACCCTTTCACCCTTTGGTAAACACTAATGTTGATTTTTGTATCTTGCTTATTGTGAATACTGCTACAGTGCACATGGACATACAGACGTGTTCTTGGACATAACTAATTCTATAATGTTTGGATACCCAAAAGTAAGATAAGTATATCATATGGTAATTCTATTTTGAAATATTTCCATAGTGTTTCTAATAATCAATTTACCACCAGCAATATATACGTGTTCCTTTTTCTCTGTATCCTTGCCAACAGTTGCCAATCTTTTTAGTCTGTTGGTGGTAGCCGTGCTAACATGTGTGTGGCGATATCTTACTGTGGTTTCTGTTTGCATCCCCCAAAGGATAATGATGGTAAGCATTTTCTCATGTATCTGTTAGCTGTTTGTGTGTCTCCTCTTGAGAAATTCCTTCCTAGGGCCCTTGCCTATTTTTAAGGAGATTATTTGATTTCTTTTTGTGGAATTGCTCAAGTTCCTTATATATTTCATATATTAATTTCTTGTCAGATGTATGGTTTGCAAATCATTAGATGACCACTAAAGTAACAAAACAGAGACTTTGATGGCCTCGCACTTAGTCAAAGTAATACGGAGCTTATATAATTAATTAAGAAAAGTCACTAAATAAACAAGTACATCAGCAATGACCACAATCCTTGGAGAGGGGTGAGAATTTGATTTCCATAGTTGCTACCTAACAATATGCATAATGACCAGCTTTCAACAACAGATATGAAGCATGCAAAGAAAAAAAGCATAACCCACTTACAGCAGAGAAAACGGTTCACTGGAAATTGTGCCTGAGGAAGACCAGGCATTGGAATTACTAGAAAAGATTTCAAGTAATCTATATCAGATATGACAAAAGAGCTAAAGACGGCCGGGCACAGTGACTGGAGCCTGAGTTTCTAGCACTTTGGGAGGCCAAGGAGGGAGGATCACTTGCGATCAGGAGTTTGAAATCAGCCTGAGCAACATAGTGAGATGACTAATTCTACAAAAAAGAATTTAAAAGTTGGGCATGGTAATGTGCATAGGAAGTCAAAGCTAATCCGGAGGCTGAGGCAGGAGGATTCCTTGAGCCCAGGAGTTTGAAGTTTCAGTGAGCTATGATGACACCACTGCACTCTAGCATAGACAAAAGAATGAGACTCTGTCTCAAAAAAAGGCGAGAAAAAAAAAGAGCTAAAGGATATTATGTCTAAAGAATGAAAGAAAATCATAATAAAGTTTCACCAAGAAAGACTATCAATAAAGCCTGTGCTCTCTAACTCTCAGACCATGGACCAGCACCAGTCTGTGGCCTATTAGGAACTGGGCCACACAGCAGCGGGTGAGTGGTGGGCAAACTAGTGAAGTTTCATCTGTGTTCACAGCCAATCCATGGCACTTGCATTACTGCTGGAGCCCTGCCTCCCGTCCCACCCCCACCATTGCCCTGGTCCAGGGGTAAATTGTCTTCCTGAAGCTAGTCCCTGGTGCCAAAAAGGTTGGAGACTACTGAATAAAGAGGTAGAAATTATATATATATATGAACAATTAGAAATTCAATGCAAAGTACCATGATTGAAATGAAAAATTGACTAGCAAGGCTCATCAGATAATTCAAAGTCAGAAGACAGAATCTGTGAACTCACAGATAAATCAATTAAGATCATTGAATATAAAGAAAAAGAATGAAGATAAGAGGTCCAAGAGACCTGTTCATTGTGAAGCATATTGACACACGCATAACTGTAATCACAGAAAGAGAGAGAAAAGTAAAGAAGAGTGTTAGAAGAAGTTATAGGCAAAATTTTCAAATTTAGTGAAAAACATCAGCTAAACACATCCAAAAGCAAAATGAACTAAAAATAAACTCCAGGAAATCACAACTAGACACGTAACAATCAAACTGTGGAAAACCAAAGACGAAGAGTATTAAAACCATCAAATGTTTCGAGAAAAGGGACATGTCATGGGAAAGATCTCTGGAATGATCAGCACCAACAAATTCTTGAAAACCATAGAGACCAGAGGTCAGAGGACATCATACATGAAGTGTTGAAAGAAAAAAAGTTTCAACCAAGAATTTTATATTCATCAAAACTATCCTTCCAAATTTAAGTAAAAATTAAATATTTCCAGATAGAGAAATGCTGAGTGAGTTTTGCCATTAGCAGAACTGCCTTATAAGAAATGCCAAAGCACTGTCAGCCTGAATGAAAGCCTGCTGAATTATAAGTCCACAGGAAGGATACAGAACAATTGGAAAGGTAACTGTATGTAAATAATCCTATACTGTACATTTATTTTGTTTTAAAATCCTTTTTTTCTATCTGATTAGAAAGACAACTTCATAAAGCAAAAATTATACATTTATATTAATGGACATGTGCTATATAAAGAAATAATTTGTGATATATAGCATAATGTAGGAGCAATGGAGCTATAAAGAAGAGTGTAATGGAAGAATTGAGAAATAAAAATATATGACATATAAAAAGAATTAACAAAATGGTGTAAGTTATCCTCTATTATGAGTGATTACACAATACGTGAATGAGTTAAACTCATCAGTTAAAATGCAAAGATTGTCAGAATGGATAAAACACTTCTTCTTCCCCCCAACATGACCCAAGTTTATACTGCTATGAGAAACTTACTTTAGATTAAAAAACACAGATAACTTGAAAGTAAAATGATGGAAAACATAATTCTGTTTAAACAATAACCAAGGAAAGCTAAATTGGCTACACTTTTTTTTTCTTTATTAAATGATAGCTGTGTACAGTAAATGTTATAAGAGACAGAGGACATTACATAAAGATAAAAGAGTCAACCTATCAAAAATATGTAACAATTGTAAACATATATGTGTATAACAAAATATTCTTAACATATATGAAACCCTGACTGAAAAATATGAAGGGAGAAAGTCATGGTCAAAGAATATCAGCAATTTGTGTCCCACTTTTAAGAATAGAACCAAATGGCACATGGGCAAGAAAATAGAAGACTTGAGCAGAATATTAATCAACTAGTTCTGACATACTCCTCCTGCCTAAAGGAGAATGCACATATTTTTCAAGTATATGTGGAATATTCTTCAGGAAGATAATGTACCAAGCAATAAAAAAGTCTTAATAAATTTAAAGAATGAAATATTATTAAGTATATTCTCAGACCATAGTGGAATAAAATTAAAATCCATAGCAGAAGAAAATCTGGAAAATTTACAAATACATGGAAAATAAGAAACTTCTAATTAACCACTGACTCAAGAAATATTAGATATAAGCTACATGGAAACAAAGACACAACCTGCTGTAACTTATGGAATCCAACCCATGCAGTTCTTAGAGAGAAATTTGTGTCTCTTAAACAGCTTGAAAATTTTGAATCTCTAAATTTTCCAAAAAAAGACAAACAATCTTGAATCAACAACCTAAACTCCCTCCTTAAAAAGCAGAAAAATAAGGGCAGACTAAATCCAACACAAGGAGAAAAAAGTAATAAGCATTATAGCAGACATAAAAGAATAACAACCATAGAAAAAAATCAACACACAACTGTAAATGAGTTTTTGGAAAGATCAAGATAATTGATTTGTCTTTAGCTGGGATGACTAAAAAGAAAAAAAAAACCCAAGTTTCTAAAATCATTCTAAAATTCTAAAAAGTTGGCTAATATTACTATTGCCCTTAAAAGTTAAAAAGAATAATAAAAATTAAAAAGAATTACAGGAGAGCTATCTGAAGAACTGTATGCAAAAAATGTGTACAACCTAGAAATGAGCCAATTCCTAGAAAAAAATTACCAAAACTGACTTAGGATTATGAATGAACCGTAACAGGTAAAGCTATGAAGTTAATAATCAAAAAACTTGAAATCAGGTAAAGCTTAAGGCCAAGTAGCTTCATTAGTGAATTCAATCAAACATTTTAAAGAATACCAATCTTTCTCAAACCATTTCAGAATACAGATGAGGAGGAAACACTTCCTGATGTATTCTGTGAGGCTATATTACCAAAATAACAAAAGTACACAAATATTAAGAGAAAAAAAAAGTACACATCAATATTCCTCATGAATACAGCTGTAAATGTCCTCAGCAAAATACTAACGAAGTGAAACACGTTTGCAGAGCGTCACATATCATGACTATGATTTATTTCAAGAATTCAAGTGGTTGCAACATATAAAAATTAATCAATTTAATACAACATATTTATAGAAAATGGGGGCGGGGACTCAAACAACCTTCTCAAAGAACATAGAAAAATGTTTAATAATATCCAGAATTCTTTATGATAAAAATATTCAGCAAATTATTTAGGTCATTAAATCTGAAATGTCTTATTTTGGATCAAAAGATTTAGTTTATTGGATGTCAAACAAGAAGCAGTACAAGTAATCACAGTACATGCCTAAACTATTGACACACTTTGCCATATTAATGGAAGAGAGTGAGTGGCAATGAAATTAATAAGAAAAGAATTACACAGAAGCTTAATGACACAAAACAATGACACAAAACATCCACAAAACATGGATAGGCCTCTTGCTAGATTAGCCAGAAACCAAAAAGAAAGGACTCTAATAAGCTGAATAAAAAATGAAAAAGGAGAAGTCACCACTGATATCATGGAAATACAAAATATCTCGGACTACTGTGAAAATTGGTACTCACATAAACTGGAAAATGTGGAAGAAATGGACAAATTCTTGGAAACACACACCCTCCCTGGGCTCAATCAGGAATAAACAGAACTGCTGAACAGACTGATAGCAAGCACCAAAATTGAAGCAGCAATAAAAAAAAAAAAAAAAACTTCCAACAAAAAAATAAAGTCCTGAACCAGATGTTTCACACCCAAATTTGACCAAACCTACAAAGAACTGATACCTATACTACAAAAAGTGTTCCATAATGTTGGGAAGGAAGGAATCCTGCCTGACTACTTCTCTGAAGCCTGTGTCACCTTCATACCAAAGCCAGGAAAGGACACAATGACAAAAGGAAAATACCATCCTTATGAAAAACTGAATTCAGCTGCACATCCAAAATAATAATAATAATAATACTTCACTGTGAACAAACTGGCACCATCCCACAAATGCAGGATTGGTTCCACATATGCTAATCCATATATGTAATTCACAGTCCAAGGAGAAGCAAAAACAAAGATCATATAGTCCTATAAATAGAGGCAAAGAAAAAAAAACACATTTGGGAAAATTGAGCACCCCTTTATGATGAGAACGCTTAACAAGACAGGCATTGATGGGGGATACTTCAAAATTAGCAAAGCCATGCATGACAGACCCACAGGCAACATCACACTGAATGGAAACATTGAAAGCATCTCCCCTTGAACCCAGAGACAGAAAAGTTCCCTCACTGTCACCACAGAGTGCAGGAAGCTCTAGCCACAGCTGTCAGACTTGAACAGTCTCTTAACAACACAGTTCACTGTGATCACTGGTATGAGTGACTGACCCCCCCCCGCACTTACCATGATTCAAATAAATGTTGAACGAGTTAATGTGAATCTTTCATAGGATTTTTAAATTAATGTTAATTAGCAATGGATCAATTTAAAGTGCCTGCTTTTCCTCATAGGTAATTCTATTTCAGGATCTCCAGTTTTTGGTTTTCTTTTTTTTAAACTGAACAGCATTTATTTATTTATTTAAATCATAGCTGTGTACATTAATGCAGTCATGGGGTACAGTGTGCTGGTTTTATATACAATTTGAAATATTTTCCTCCAACTGGTTAACATAGCCTTCATGGCATTTTCTTAGTTATTGTGTTAAGACCTTAATATTCTACATTTAGAAAGATTCACATCTACCCTTGTAAGATGAACCATAGGTGAACAGCATTTAAGAAAAGGACAAATGAGTTGTATAGAACAAAAATAAAAATTGAAAGCATTTTCAGACTCACTACTTCAAGAAATATAACCATTTCAGATAATTCACTTTTCCGTTTCTTCCAGGACTTTTTGTTTGCTTTAATTTTTTTTAATTATTTGCTCTAAGAATCCCCAGCCTCTGCAGCTCAGGGCTGGCATTTCCTTCTTCTTCTTTTGGGGTGCTGCATCATCTCCCCCCTTTCCTTCTCTCTCTCCCTTTTGCTCTGGGAGACAGTAAACTTTCTCTTCATTATATCCTACTCCTTGTGTGAGAAATCTTTCTCTACCCGTCGAAGCCTCACGCTTCCCACCCTTAAATCGCCCTTTCTCTCCTCATCACCTCTTTGTTGACAGTCTGCTGAAATGAGAACATGACACCAAGGATCTATGCAGGTTTTTTGTTTGTTTGTTTGTGTAGACTTAGGGGGGCACGTGTATAGGTTAGTTACATGAATACAGATGGTGCCAAAAAACTGTATTCACATTTTAGGTGACGTTATCTATGTATTGCTTTTCAAAGTTGAATTCAAAGTTCCATCACTGGTCAGCTGTACCTGGACATGTTACAAAAATCCATCTTACCTGCAATTCACAAACTTTTGGGGAACGATCAATGTTACTTCCAACAAGTTCTCTTAAAATGTGTTTATGTTCTTTTCACACCTCTGGTATATTGCATAGTAGTGACTCAAAGAAGTATCACGGCAGTATCTTTTTGTTTAACCCTCACCCCATTACTGTATGTAGTACCTGTTAGGTAACTTTTCATTCCAGACCCTTCCAGCCCTCCCACCATGCTGAGTCTCCCACGTTTGTTATTCCACTCTTTATGTCCATATGTACCTATTATTTAACTCCCGCTTATAAGTGTGCATATGCAATATTTAAGTGTCTAAGTTATTTCATATTAATGAAATAATAATGGGCTCCAGTTCCATCCATGTTGCTGAAAAAGACACGTCATTTTAACAATAAAATTCTTAGGATCCACAGCAAAAAGAAACCAACAAACAAACCCGAGATGAGTTACCAAAACTCTTATACCAAAGAGTCACCATTGTTATACCATCAAAAAACAATGTATGTTGGTGAGGATGTGTTAAAACAGGAAAGTTCACACACTGTTGGTGGGAATACAGATATACAGATGAGTATGACTGCTATGGAAAAAAGTAGGAAGATTTCTCAAGGAACTAAGGGTAGATACACCATTTGATCCAGGAATCCCATTACTGGGTATCCACCCAAAGGAAAAGAAGTCACTTTATTGAAAAGACCCCTGCACTTGTGTGTTTACTGCAGCGTAATTCACAATAGCAGAGATATGGAATCAACCTAACAGATGGGTGAATGAAGAAAATACAGTTTCATTTAACATATGCTTGTGTGAGTGATTGTAAATTGGTTTCACAGTGGTGCTGAGAACATTGGATATTTTTTTCTTCATTCCTGAGATACTTTACTAAGAATAATATTTTCCAGCTCCATCCATGTAAGTTGGATCTATCAGGTGTAGGACACAAAGGTCTTAATCCTGTAATTGGGTAAAAGAGGTGAAGGCTACGTTGTTTAGTAGGATGTAAGCATGCCAATTTGTACAAATAATCAACACATTGAATCTCATAATGGCATAAATGTATTTATGATCTATGTACAAATAACTTAATAAAAAAAAAAGGAAAACATGGTGTATACACACACACACCTGTAGAATACTACTCAGCCATAAAACAGAATAAAATCTTTCCATTTGGTTTGGTTTTTAGTCGATAAAAGTGGTACTGAAGCCAGCATTTGGGGTGGGGGGATAATCTCTTTCCCTTGCTGTCCTGCTAATACTTACTGATGTTTTTAGTTCCAATCTTTTCTTTTTCAGGAGTGACAACTGTTCTCACAATGACCACTCTAAGCATCAGTGCTCGGAACTCTCTCCCCAAAGTGGCTTACGCGACTGCCATGGACTGGTTCATCGCTGTGTGTTATGCTTTTGTGTTCTCTGCCCTCATTGAATTTGCGACTGTAAATTACTTCACCAAAAGAGGATGGGCTTGGGATGGGAAGAGTGTAGTAAATGACAAGGTAAGACGGAGCTTCCTTATTATAATTAAAAAGGTGTCCTAATAAACTCAACTTGTAACAGATAATTGACATCAAGCACTTTCCTATATGTATTAATGTATACATTTATATATATATATATATGAATTCAGATCATAGCAATCTAAAGTCTTCTTGCCTGAAATCCTTTAGGAGTGCTCATGGTAGTAATACTTTTCTGTTAAACCCCTCTTGAGATCTATGTGTCAGGCACTGTGCTAAGTTTCCAACGTAGATTCTCTTACGTCATCCTTGTAGCATCTTCACAGCCAGAGTCTCTTCTAAATTCTCATTTTTTACTGGTGAAGAGGCTTAAGCTTAGGAAATTTACTTGGACACATGCACACAACTGGTTCATAAATATACCTGAAGCCAAATCTAAGTTCATGTTCTTAAACACCACACTGCATTATTATAAAGAGATTGAAAGGAAAGTAGCATTATCATTGCCTGTTACAGAAATCTGGGCTCTGTCAGCAGGCTGGGTGCTCTTTATCCAGCCCCATCTCTGTGCTTAATTATAAAAGCTCAGGTGCCAGTTTTATCTCTGTAGTGTTTTGTGGAATAAATACCTTAGTGTTGAGATCCTTAGGAATTTTACAATGCTCCTACCGTCCAAAAAGAAAATAGAAACAACATTTTTAAGGACTGATAGTTTTTTGAGATTAGCGGTGTCCATTTTGGGGCTTTCAGTCCTGAAGATTGTGGAGTTTCATGGCATTGTTACAACAGCTGTTTACTTTTACATTCTGCAGATTATTATTTACCTGCCTTAAGAGGACGCTTTGGACATATCCTAATGATATATAAAATATTCTTGGTAATAGTAAAATGTTGTATTTGGAGGATTTCTTCAAATATTATATCCACTTAAAATGCTTCTTCCAGGCTTGGTGCCTGTGGCTGAAGTAGCTAAGGCGCCAGCCACATACACCTAAGGTGGAGGGTTCAAATACAGTCTGGGCCCACCAAGACAACAGTGATGGCTGCAACCAAAAAAATAGCCGGGCATTGTGGTGGGCACCTGTGGTCCCAGCAGCTTGGGAGGCTGAGGCAGGAGACTCACTTGAGCCCTGGAGTTGGAAGTTGCTGTGAGCTGTGATGCCACAGCACTCTACCCAGGGGACAGCTTGAGGCTCTGTCTCAAAAAATAAAAATAAAAATAAATGCTTCTTCCATTATATTTTCAATAACGTACTTGCTGATTTGATTTCTTTTTTTTTACTTAAATATGATTTATTCTTCATTTTTACGATCATATTTCACTTTAAACACACAGGAAATGAATGTTACACTTCAACACTCTGACTCTTTTTCCTTAATTTTGTAAGCCATTGAAGTTTTAGGAAGGCTCCTGCTTTATTTCATTTTATAAGTCATGTTTTCCCTACTAATAAAGCCAATAAATAAATATTTTTTTAGAAATCTGATTATTTTTCTAGGCTTAATTTGTAGACTGTTTGAGCATTCCTCTTACATTTCATTCTTGATTTATGTTTCCATGGCCCACATAGTAGACTACTTTTTAATTTTATCTATATAATTACTTTCTTTTAGCTACTTTGATTGACCATGCACTTTTATACTAATACTTTTTGAAGATAAAATATTACTTAGGTCTTTGTAAGTGTGTCACAACAGATACATTGGACATCCCATGCTCTAACTTCCCATATAGGCATTTATTGATATATTGTTGTCAGTGTTAGTGAGTGCCAATAATATTCACATAGTAATTTGGCATCTCAGATGACATACTGCCGCAATCCTTGTACTTGGAAATGGAAGTACCTATAAATGTAAAACATGAATTCTTGATAAAGCTTCCTAAAAGCAATAACCTACTACGGATGGGCACTGGATTTAAATCTACCATATCTTGAATCACATGTAGCCAAGATAAGTCTATGTTGAATTCACCCTGTTCCAATCTAATGTTCATGACAACAGTTGAGATCCTTATGTTATCTTAGTGCTTGTGGGTTAGTTAAGGAGACTTTGCCCCAGGCATGTGGTTTGACCTTCACATTGCAGCTCCTGGCCTTTGCTAGGCATCTCAGGAATGTTTGTTGAATGAAAGAATAAATGAGTTTCTAGTCTTACATCTGACAATGTGATGCCAAGGAGAGGACTTCGTTGCCTTCCTGGAGATGCTTTTAGAACTTGACAATTGTGAATTTATCAGTGGATACTGCACCCAATTTCCTAATTCAAATGAATTTTGAAAGCATTTCATGAAGCTACCTTAAACATAAAGACTAAGATGCTCTTAGCACTAAAGGGAATCAAGAAACGGTGTCTAAAAGTGGCCTGTCTACCTAATGGACATTTCAGCATGGTCTACTTCTGCTTTAGCATTTCTTCCATTTAATTTTTATGTAGAAAATAATAATGTTCTTGTAATACAGGTGCTTCGTCCACAGGTTACTTTAATATTCTCTTCCACTAACCAGCCTGGGGGAAATGCTTTGCTTTTGACATCAGTAAACAAGAGTAAAGGCAGCTAAATTATCTGTCAATCCAAAGAGCATGTGATGCGTCCTTAAAAATTTGAAAACTAGCAAGTATTAATGTGCCTCATAAGAATAATTACTCAGAGATACACAGCAATATTGTATGTTTGAAAAAAAAAAGAGATAAGTTTTTAGTAAATTTGCATGTGGATTTCACAACCTACAGTCAACATGTAGATAATACTGAATGGTATTTAAAGTTAGTCTTTGCAGATAAATAAATAAATCCACTCATATATAGTCAAGCTACTTTTGAGCTCTGTGTTAGAGGACAAAGCCTTCTTTGTTCTGTGATCACAGGCAGGACTTCACACAGCTGTGCCTTAGTTAGTTGTGAAATTGGGCAAAAAAGCATGACTCTATAAATGTAATGCTAGATAGAATGTTCTAGCTTCAATTTTTTTTTTGCAATTTATTGCCAGGGCTGCGTTTGAACTCTCCACCTCTGGCATATGGGGCCGGCGCCTTACTCTTTTGAGCCACAGGCACCGCCCTAGCTTCAAATTTTTATGCCCTTCCTTATAGAAAAAGTATCACTTTCTGCAACACCAGGCTCTTCCAGAACTTTCCTTCAGACCCAGTGTTTCTCTTCAAATTTTTCCAGCTCCGCTTTTGACATCTTCACTACTAGTCACTTTCTCAAACTTGTTTTATTAGTTATTACTTTCTTCTTTCATTTTTTCAAAGCCATCTTTTAAACATTTCCAACTACTTTGTTCCTTATCGCTTATAAAGATGGTTAATCTGCTTAATTTTAGCGCAAGGCAAAATTAAACTCTTTCTAAATCACATATAACTGCCTTTGCCATTCTCAAATTCTACCCTCTTTTCTCTGCTCAAGCTTCTCAAAGCATTGCTTACAATGTTATCACTTTCAATTCAGTTTTAACCTCCTGTACTCTGGCTTCCTTTCCACTTCTCGTCTTGGAACTGAACAGCGTCAATAACCTCCACATTTTAAGATACGAGAATAATTTTCCATTTTTCATCAATGCCTCTCCATCCCACCTTCCTACTTTGAATCTCCAGAACTCTGTTTCAGGCTCAACTCTGAAACTTTTTCTGTTCTTTTCCTCCTACAAACAAACCTCAAAATATTAGCTTTCTCCCCGCACATCCTGGCAGCTGCCACTATTCATTCCACGCTTTGAGATTCTCTGCTGGAGTTCATGGTGGACCCAGCCTCTCTGGCATCTGTTCTTGTTTATCTCCCAAACAGTCAATTTGGCTTTCATTTATGCTGTTTGTGTTTTTACTATTCATTCACTGTGTGATTCTCACTGTAAGGGTTTTACTGACAGTGTTTGCAGAAATATGTGTAGCACTGAGCATACTGCCTCCCTTCTTACCCCTCACAGCCGGATAATCCCTATTCATCCTCAGAGCAAATTGAAATTCTCCAGGAAACTTCTGAATCTTGCCCCCTCTGCAGAATGAATCGGTTCCATCATAAGTGAACACCGTGCCCGCCCCCTGCTCTTTTCCCTTATTAGTTTGTAATTGCATATCTTTGTCTCAACTCCTTCACTGGTAGGGATACAAATGACCACACTTATTTTAACAAGTCACTTGCTCTTTGCACAGTGTAAGAAGGCGATGTTAGCTGACCAATAAGTGGGATACGAATTCGTGAGGGACTACCTGATCAAACTCTGCAGCCCCTGCGGGGATTGTACTTGCCAGGGTCATTGTCTGTAACTAGACCTCACGTCTGTAAGTTTCAGCATCACATAGCCAACCTCTTCCCTACACATTTCTATCTGAACACGACATCTCAATCTCTACATACCATTTATTTTTTTAAAAAGAATGAAAGGAACAACCGAAAAAATACAGGCTCTATATTGAGTTTGTATCTCTCTGCTACCCGTGCCTAGGAATTGATAACTCAGTTCATGCCACAACCTCATTTGATACGGCAGCAACTTGGAAGAATCTGTCAACACCTGATTAGTCATAAAATCGTGTCCGTGTTCTTCTTATGTGACTTAGAGCCTGTCTTCACCTCTGTCCTTATTTTTAGTTTGTTTACTTTTCTCTATCCATAATTGTGTCTTCCTTCTTAAAAGGTTTATCAGCCTTAAATATGGATTGAATGATTACCTCCTTAGTTCCTTAATGGAACATTAAAGGCAATTCTTCAAAAATCTAGCCTGATGTGGTCCAAGTACACGGTTTTCTCATGCACTCGTTTACATGATGAATAATAAGGAAGTTTTTTTTGTTGTTGTTATTTATCATGCCTTTACTTTTTGTGTCTGGGTATCTCTCTCTGTTAGAAATGAGGATTGCTCAAGTCAAGTTTGGTCAAGATTGCCCATCTAATAAGTGGTGAACCCAAGACTGAAGATAGCCCCGAAGTTCATGGTCAAATTCTTCCTCTAACCATTACAAACCACAAAAATTTCCCCAAACACCACGTCTTTTCCTGACTCATTGACATTAGCCCTGCAGGCCCCTCTTGCAATAATATCTCATCTTCTTGCTCTAACTGATAAACTCCTACTTAGTCCTCAAACTATCTACTTTTACTTAGTCTCAAAACTTTCTAGACTAAGGTCATTGCTGCCCTGATGCTGTTTCCAGATCACTTGGCACAGATGTCTTTTATATCATCTCATTATATTATAGGAGGGTTTTTTGGTAAATAAATCTTTTTCTACCACTAGGTTAACAAGATTTGAAGGGTAATCATTTTCGTTATTCATCATTCTGCCTGCTGTTACCTGCACAGCACCTGGCACATAGTTTATTGAGCTAAATAAAAAAAAAATTTTTTTTCTTTAATTCCTTGAGGTTGTTTTTTTTTTTAATTCTGAATTGGTGACTTTATGCTGGCTACCGAAGGCCTAAAAACCACTACATATAAGTTACTTAAAACACTGGAATAATCATGATATCCAAAATGTTCTAGAATGTGCCATTGTTTTATGAGTCATGCTATTCAATTCATGGGAAACATCACATTTCCAGATATTTATTTATTCATTTACATTTTTAACATCCTGCCTTGTTCCAAAAGAATTTCAGGGAGTTTATGAAAAAAATGCATGCACTTAAATTATCATTAAATAAAATATAAATAAAAATGGAAATAAGGATGAAGGAGAATAAAACCAAGTATATCCACCTTTGGGCCAGCGCCTTAGCTACAGTCCATAGCTGTAATACTTGAGTTTCAAATTCCAAGCTTCTTGAAGACCCAAGTAACACATTGGGGGAGGGCAGAATTATTTTTCATTAGCCAATAAATTGGACATCAGCACTTTTTCAGAGAAAACCTTTTCTGAGACCTTACACTGAAATATCTTTGACCAGAAACAAAATATCTTGTGGGTTTTCTATCAGGGAAAGCTGGGTTATGTAGCAAGTAATGTCAGATTTTCCCCAATAAATGCAGTAATGAATTTCATACTGATGTTTTTTGTAGTCCCCTCCAATAGAAGCTGAAGGCATTCCATTGACACACAACTCAGGGAAAGCAGTTCTTCAGGGAGCTAAGCTAATATGGGCCAAGTGTGTAACTTTCTCATGGCCCAGTTTAATCCAAGACCAGACTTTAGGGTATTTAGAGAAGTGGATGGACTATGTAACCTCCAAACAATCTTCTCTAAGTATCACTTTTCTCAGGATGGTGAGCAGACAGTTGACAATGGTATTATCTGACTAGGGAGCATGCTGTTATTTTACAAGTAATGGGCTTTCTAGTACCCACAATAACTGTAAAAAGGCAACATGGTATGTCAGAAAAAAACACAGATTTTCACTTTGCAGACTGGAGTTTTTCTCTGAAGCTTGGTTATTTGGTGTTTAATATGAGAGCCCAGTCCCTGAGATTCTTGCCAACTCTGAGGCCACGTGATGGTCATTTTCATTCATATGCCCGGTCGCTGGACCAGGAGAGGCCTGTACGTGGATTTTGGCTGGAACATTTGTTCTAGTGGCTAGCACATTATTTTCTCTGCCCCTCAAAGGAAGCGAAATTGTTTGGCCGCTATGATAAAAGACATTTTCATTTCTATCATCGGGAGTTTTCCAGGCTTGACATTTTAAATGTATACCCAGAGACTCCAAAAAAAATAATAAACTTAAAATGTTCGGAAGCCTAGAAAACATTGTTTAGAAACATGGGAAACATCCCATTTCCAGCATATTTTATGTTTTATATTTCCAGTATATAGAAAATCAATTAATGTGGGTTCTATTCCCTTTTCATT
>CAUYQV010108429.1:0-24795 GCA_963574575.1 Galagoides demidoff
AGAGTTGAAATACACAAAAGTAACATTTACTTTCTGTAATCATTCATTAGTAATTGGTCAAAGAAAGAAAATGAATAATAATTTGACTTCTTTTATTATAAATATGTAAATAAATATCTGAATACTGAACCACTCAGCTTAGTTTACCAAGCTGTAACTCTTTTCTTTTTTTTTTTTTTTTTTTTGTGATGGAGCCTCAAGCTATCCCTCTGGGTAGAGTGCCATGGCATCACAGCTCATAGCAACCTCCAACTCCTGGGCTCAAGCGAGTCTCCTGCCTCCGCCTCCCAAGTAGCTGGGACCACAGGCGCCCGCCAGAACGCCCGGCCATCCTTTGGTTGCAGCCATCATTGTTGTTTGGCGGGCCCTGGCTGGGGATTTGAACCTGCCACCTTAGGTGTATGTGGCTGGCGCCTTAGCCGATTGAGCCACACGCGCCGAGCCCCAAGCTGTAACTCTTAAGAGATTTTATTATACACTCCAGGAGGCTGAGGCAGGTGTATCATTGAGCTCAGAAGTTCAAAACCACCCTGAGCAATATTGAGACCCCATATCTACTAAAAATAGAAAACCTGAGACAAGACACTCACTTGAGCCCAAGAGCTTGAGGTTGCTGTGAGCTATGACACCATATCACTCTACTCTTCTACTCAGGGTGCCAGACTGTCTCAAAAAAAAAAAATTATTATAGTGAGTTGTCTTATGGAAGTTTTAAGCAAAGACTGAAATCTATGAAGGGTAGTGACTGTATTATACAACTTGATGTTTATTTCTAAACTAAGGTTTTGACATTTTTTTATTAACAATTCTAATCAATTAATTAATCATTGCCCAGAGGAAGAAAACAGTAATATTTGCTGGTCAGAACTAGTTTATTAATAGTGGAGGGAGAGATGTAAATATATCAGAAAACTATTTAGAAGGTAGAATCAATTAGGCAGGGTGTGAGATTAGAAGTGGATGGAAGAACAAAGGCTGACACTTAGCATTCTCTGTGACTGGGAGCCCAGTAGAAAGCCCAGGTCCAGTCGGCAGGGATGTGTTCAACTTGAGAATCTTGAATTTGAGGGACTTTAAGACCTAACCCAGTGGAGATGATTATTGGGTAATTAAACATGAGTCTGAAATTCAGGTAGATAACATGTCAAGTAGGCATGACCTAAATGCTTTGAATAAGTTATATGATCACAGAATAAGAGGGATTTTTCTGTGACTAACAAAGAAGGCTATAGAGAGAAGACGGTATTTGAACTTGAAAGAAAGATAGGATTTCAGTAGATGGACAAAAGGTAATAATATTCCAGGTTGAGACAACATCATAAGATTCAAAAGTTTGAAAGTGCTTGTGTTAGCGGGAAGTGCTTAGTAAAAGGAAAAGCAAAGACTTCATGAGGAAGACAATGGGCTTGAAATCCAAAAGAAAGATTGTTGCTAGTAGTGGTAATCTTTTTATCTCGTTCTAAAGAATTTTCATTCTATTCTCTAGCAGCAGTTGGGATCCATTAAAAGTTTTTGAAGAGGAAAGAGCTAGATATTGGAAAAGAGACATTGTTGGGTTTGTTGGTTGATTTTATATGAGATTGAGACACAAATACAAATCAAAGATAGATAATATTAAGATTTCTACACTGGAAGGGTACAGTTAATGGAGGTGCCATTAATAAAGAAATAAAGCTCCAAGGAGAGGCACGTCTAGAAGGAAAGACCCTTAACTGTGGGACACAGCAGACCCCTCAGGTGGCAGAGGAGAGGCAGCTTTGGAATTGTGGTGGTGAAGATAGAAATTTGGCGGTTTAGGTCTTCAAAATAGAAATAACCGTAGTTATACGAGGGAGTATGAGAAAGAGAAGGACTAAGAACAGAGCCCTGTGGAATGTCTACAGGTAAGAGGTGGGCAGAGAAAGAGGAACTGGGGAAGAGGAGTGAACAGAGATGGAGAAGAACCAGGAGGGGGCAGTGTCATAGAAGCCAAGGAGGAATGGTTTCAAAAGTGCGTGTGCGGGGCCACTTTGAAGCTTGGACTAGAAATGAGAACAGATCTTTGGATCTCACAAATACAAGGATATAGCTGAGAGACAGATAACAAAGAGAATATTTTCAGTAGAATGATGGGCCATAAACCAGGTTGCAAAAGATGAAGGAGCGAATGGCAAGCAAATTGACCTTGAGTATTAAAAAGGGTAAAGTTAACATGTGAGCAAGGAAAGATTAGAAGATGCCCCAAGTTAAAGCATTCAAGTGACATCCGTGCCCCCAGCATCTCACAGGATGGCTCACAGCATGTTCCCAGCCCCAGTTCATGGTCTTAGGAATTTCTCTCCTGGTTTTAGAGTCTTTACCATATGTCAACATTCTGAAACTTTACTCCTTTCTTTCCTTTTCATGGACTATTTGCAATATACTAATGTCTCTCTTTATTTCTAAGGCATGTAGCCAGAGTAACTTTATATATATTTAAACAAGTGTGTGTGTATACATATTTTACATCTATACAGAGGGTGCCAAAAATGCATACATATTTTAAGAAAGGACAAAACTGTATTAAACTTGTAATAATATATACAGATAATGTTTGTTATTTTATATACTCATTTTGTATCTTATATTTCTTATAATTGAAGAAGTCAAATGTGACTTGAGTATTAGAAGTTTAATACAGTTTTTTCCTTCCTAAATTATGTATACATTTTTGGCATCCTCATTGTGTGTGTGTGTGCGTATTCTTTTTGAGGTGGAGTCTTGCTATATTGCTCTGGCTATATGCAGTAGTGTCCTCATAGCTCTCTGAAACCCCAGACTCCTGGGCTCAAGCTCTTCTCCTGCCTCAGCCTCCCAAGTAGCTGGGTCTATAGGTGCACACCACTGCCCAGGCTAATTTTTTCTATTTTTACTAGAGATGGGGGTCTCACTCTTGCTCAGGCTGATCTCAAATTCCTGAGCTCAAGCAATCCTTTTACTGCAGCCTCCCAAGTGCTAAGATTACAGGCATGAGCCATTGTGCCCCACCACTTTATATATTTTTACCATTTGCATTATTTCCTGTGTACATGTGTGAAATGATAATTGCAAAAGTTAGACTAACTAGAACCCAGGGACAATTAAAAAGCATGTCTATTGCATGTATAATGATAAGAAAATCATCAACAATAGCAACAAGAAGTAACACTGCAGAAACAGCATCAGCAGCTGCTAAGATCCCCTAACTTTGTGCCAGGACAGTGCTAAGAGCTTTACAAGGATTATTTCATTGGATCTCCACAACTCTATGACACAGGAGCTAGTGATGTCTGAATTTTCCAGATGAAGAAACCAAGGCTTATGAGAAGTTAAGCTGCCCAAGATCACAGCTTGGGAGTGCTAAAACAATATGACAAAGACAGATGCTACACTTTTGAAAAGGTTGTCATCTTAATAATGAATGGTTACTCACTTCAGGTTATGGTAAGTTTAGAAAAATGCTTTTGCTTAAGTAATGGGTCGTCCCATAGCAAATGATGTGTATTCAGTGGTGCAATATGGTAGACAGCACAGCTCATCACAGAGGAAACCTTTCAAAGGTCAAAGATGAACTGCTGACCCTACCTCATAAAAATCACAAAAGGTCACTGTGGAGTTAACTCCTTGAAAGCGTTGCTTTTCTTTCTGGCAGCAAAGAGCAGGCTGTGTTCAAGGGCAAAAGCTTGTGTTTTGGAGGAAGATTTGCTGGGGGAGGGGAGTGGCCTCAATGAGACAAAGAAGTTTGCAGTAAATGGAATTGCAGAGGATATAAGCCATGCTACTCACATACCTGGACACAGGCATGTGGTCTCCTCTGTCTGCGGTTTTGCTTTCTGTGGTTTTTGTTACCCATGGTACAGTGCAATAAGATAGCTTAATGGAGAATAACTTTCCTTACAGTATGCTGTTACAGTTGTTCTATTACTTTATTATTAGGTATTGTTGTTAATCTCTTCTTGTGACTTATTTATCAATTAAAATTTATCAGAGGTATGTATGTATAAAAAAAAGGATTTTTTTTTTAATTTGTGATAGTCTCATTCTGTTGCCCAGGTTAGAGTGCCATGGCATCAGTCTAGTTTACAGAAATCTCAATCTCCTGGGTTCAGGCAGCCCTCTTGCCTCAACCTCTTATAGCTGGGACTACAGGTCCATGTCACAAGCCTGACTGGTTTTTGAATTTTTAGTAGAGATGGGGTCTCACTCTTGCTCAGGCTGGTCTCAAACTCCTGAGCTCCAGTGATCCTCCCACTCCAGCCTCCCAGAGTGTCAGGATTATGGACGGGAGCTACTGCATCCCTCCAGAAAAAACACTTACTCTCTATATACTATCTGTGGTCTCAGGTATCCACTGAAGGCCTTGGAACATATCCTCATGAGTAAGAGTAAGGGGGAACCACTGTATTATCATGTAGGAACGAAATAATTAGAAGCTTCTAACTGAGCAGCTGGCCTATTCTGGGCCCCTCCTCACCTCCTTACTTCGATGCTTGGGAACCACATTTATACTCAGAAGCCAAATCACCTTCTGTTAGTGGCTTTTGAGGGCACTTTAGGCATCTCTGGTTCTAAATCCCTATAAATAACTCCAGTCTACTTCTTTCCCTAGAGCTGCTGTAGGTCAGGGCTTAACTCAAAATGGGGTAAAGTCATTTAAGAGCACTCAGACCGTGATTTATAAGCAATACAGTCAAGGGTCTGCAGAGAAATGTTCTCATCTGGCTGGGCACAGTGGCTCACCCCTGTAATCCTAGCACTCTGGGAGGCCCAGGCAGGTGGATCACCTGAGCTCAGGAGTTTGAGACCAGCATGGGCAAGAGTGAAAATAGAAAAACTAGCCAGGCATTGTGGTGGGTTCCTATAGTCCAGCTACTTGGGAAGCTAAGGCAAGAGGTAAACTTGAGCCCAAGAGTTTGAGGTTGCTATGAGCTTTGACACCACAGCACTCTACCCAGGGTGACAGGTCAGACTCTGTCTCAAAAACTAAAAAATAACAAAAAAAATTATCACCTTCAGCAGTCTGAATTGCATACTTCTACATTCTGCGTTTTGACTCTCTCCAATTCACCAAAATATATGTGACATTAATTCATCTTATTTCAGCCTACTCTAACTCTTGCATCAATCCTTTATCCTGCTTGCCTCTCTGCATGGACCTTCTTTGCCCTTGCAGTAATTTGAAATTTTAAGACTGTATGATAATTCAGCTTTTAGTACTACTACTAATAATAGTACCCTATATTTGTACATAGTAGAGATATTTATCTAATTCAAAGGGATTGGACATAACATTACCTCATTTAATCTTGTTTGAAGTGAATAATGGGATTCTGAGCCCTTGGAGGAGTAATTTCTGAAGTCTTTTTCAGGAAATGAGTAAAACCCAACCATTGCCACAATATCTTCGTATAGCAAAAGAAAACTTTCAGGGCTGGAAATTGCTTTATAACCAATGTTGTTCTCCTTTCAAAACATTAATTCTCATTTCTTTTCTAATGAATTTATGCCAACAAAGCATTTTTTTTATAAATTTAGGGATATAAGGATATCGTTAATATGTTACGCATACTGACATAATTTTCTAATTTCCCGGAGCAGTTTTTCAAAGTCAAATATTTTCAAAACAAATATGTTTTATATTTTAAACTGGTCTCCCTTGAAAGCCTTTTGTAACATCACGGACCATTTCACTTTGGTAATTAAAAATGCCTTTGAGTTTCAGAAGAACTAAACGGTAATGAAATTATTAGTCATCTGCTTATTTTTGACATTCATTTACTTTAAGTCAATCTGAATGAATTTCTACTAATTGCATTTGCAATTTACCAAGTAGGAGTTTGGGGGAAAATATTCTTAGGC
Organism: Galagoides demidoff; assembly: GCA_963574575.1. Taxonomy (NCBI): domain Eukaryota; kingdom Metazoa; phylum Chordata; class Mammalia; order Primates; family Galagidae; genus Galagoides; species Galagoides demidoff. The sequence continues at coordinate 5,857 of CAUYQV010108429.1, forward strand.
TTAATTTACAAATTTCTCATAATTGATTTTAAAAAATAGAGATCCATTCCTCAGTATGTGGGTCTGCTGTTTCTCCTTCCTGTATTGCAGCGGTTTGCTTATTTTAGTTGTCTCAAATATTAGCTAATAGTCTTTAAGGTTGGATGAAAGTGTCTCCTCAAATTGATCTTTGGAGATTTAGCTGATCTAAGACTTTGAAATTGAGCATAAATTTAGATCTTGAAGTATTAGCCTGTGAAAGTATTTTACCTTTATTTCTTGGTTTATCTTTTCTAATTCCTCCACCAAGTTGGAAAAGACTACATCCAGATTTTATGGGAAATATTGAACCTGCCACATTGAAATATTTTTAATAATAATTTTTATACTGTATGTAAGCCTAAAACACTAAGAATGACTTTTATTTGGGTAAATGTCTCCTTTCACTTAATTATTCTAAGGAGAACAATATACTTTTTATAAGTCATGATTTTTAGTAATTTTTAAAGATCCTGAGATATGGTAAAAATTGTCAGTTATTTTCAAGTCCTTATTTTCTTCCTCTTTCTTTACAGATTTTATTTATTTGGCCTTGGCACTAAATTTTTCTGTCATGTTTTAATTTTAATTGGTTTCTGAGGCCACCTACAAAGGTATATCTGGACTAACTGGTCTTAGGAGATCCATAGCTGGTTTAGATTTTCATCCTCAGTTACAACTCATTCAAAATTTCATTCATTCTCTTAAAGGTCCTCTATGTGGTTCTGGTTGATTCTGGATCTTCAGTGAGCCCTCCAACTAATTCCAAGTACTTGGTAACCTTGACCCACTTAGAATCCCATGACTTCCTTGCTAGGAGCAGTTCTATAAGGAAATGCATCCTGAAAGTTTTATCTAATGCTGATCTAGACCCTAATCAAGATGGTGGTCAAAGGTGTCCCCCATCAATTCATATCCATTAGTCAGTGTTAAGGTTATCATTTCCTTTCCTCTTATCTGACCTCTTTTTCTGCTTCTCTCCTATCTGCTTAATTCCCCAGGGGTGGGGGTGAAGGAGAGAAAGAGAGAAAGTGAGGGATAGACAGAGAGAGAGAAAGAAAATTTAAAAAATACAAACTGAGAATATTTTTTCCTTAAAACTTTCTTTGTTAGATTATGGGTAGATTTCAAACTTCAATCTTCAAGTTGGATCTTAGTTGCATTTTATGTATTTGTCTGCTGTATCAAAGAAAAGAATAGTTATAAACACAAAGCCTCCCTTAACCACATCCTCATAAACTTCCTCTCTCAGCATATTAAAAGGTGCATTTAAATGAATCCTTTTTTAATCTTCAATAATTACTTATCAACATTTTTCATGTTTATTTTTTAACTATAATCAATTAATATCATCATTGATTATAATTACTAAACCCAGAAGAAATTTTTAACACTTCGAACAATACCACTGCAGAAAATTTTTAAAAATTAAAAATCTATTTCAAATTAATAAGACAATACAAATTTTTAGGACACATTGTTCTCACTTCCAAGGTAAAGTTCAAGTGGTAGTTGAGCCCCTCACCCAGGGAACATGCTGGCACCTTTACAATGTGCACATTAGTTGAGGGAAAAAAGACACGTACTCAGGAACATAATAAGGGTATACATTGAGACTTTGGGATCAGGATAGCATAAAGATAAGGATAATGACCACAAAGAAAGTGAAAGAAAGAGAGAAAGGAGTAGATAAAAAACAGTCCTAGTTCTATCATGATAATTCTATTTGTTTTAGTCAGAAACTTTTTGTCACATTGTCTTAACACTATACATAATTATATACATGTATATTCATATTTATATAACTATACTTATATATAATACATGCTATATACTTTGCATAATTTTAGAAAACTTTAATATTTGTTGGCACAGTTTATCCTCTCTAGTTCTTTATAATTTAATTTATATAATTAATATTCATTATTTGCTTTATTATAAATGATTAGTTTTTCATCATTTTTGTAATCATTATATAATCATATAGTATGTCTAAGTGTGACAGAATTTTCTATATAGACTTTATCTGATACAAAAAATGTGATAACTGCCAAATTCAGTTTATGAGACTTTCATTTAATGTAATAAATTTGAAATGTTTTGAAAAATTAAACATCTACCTTTATATACTTATTTTTGTTTAAAATATGCAAATATGTGATCAGTAAAGTGCTTTTTATTGATCTTCATTACATTAGTACAAAATACTGATGAGAAAGTGAAATGGATTTCAAGAAAAAAAAGAACAACTATTAAAACTGTTAAAAACAAGGTTTTTAATTGAGGTTTTCACTTTTTTATTGCTAAAATTTTTAAAAAATATGCAAGATTAGGTAGAAGAGTGGCAGTGAACTTCCATGTACCTATTATCTAGTTTTCACAGTTATGGAAAGCCATCATCACTCCAGCCCCTTTTCATCTCTTATGCTTCTGTCCTCACTTCCCCTACTTATATTATTTTGAAGCAAATTCCAGTCATGGTGTCAATTTATCAGTAAAATTCTAGTGCCCATTTCTAAAAGCTTAGGACTTTTTAAAAACACAACCATAATATCATCATCGCAATTAAACTTCATCAATAAATTTTAGTGTCACCAAATATTCGATCAGTACCTCTATTTCCAATTCAAATTTTTTAAGTTAGTTTTTAAATCAAAATCTAAATAAAGTCCACACATTAGAATTGGTTATGTGGTTTTCAAGTCTTCTTGGGTTCTAGTTTTCTCTCTCCCTTTCTTTCTCTCTCTCTCTCAATCTCAATCTTTCTCTGTTTTTTAAGTGTTTTTCCTTGAAAAATTATTTATTGAAGAAATTGGATTGTATATTCTATAAAGTTTCACACAGAAAGAACTTCAATGATTGCATTAAGCATATTACTTTGTCCTCTGTATTTCTATAAATTGGTGGTTGAATCTAGAAGCATAAATAGATTGGGTTCAAAATGTTAAAACTATTTCATAGATGGCATTGTTGTCTTCTGTTAGGAGGTATGTAATATCTAGTTATCTCTTTTTATGTGTGATATTAGCAACTGGAACCAATTGATACCTAGATCCATTATTTACTTAGGAATTATGAATGGTGATATGCAGAATTAGTAAAGCATATTTGAATTAACAAATAGTATATTCTAATTAATGATTCCATCCTTATTAATGTTACTCATCTACTATTTCATTATGTCTTGGTACAATTCATTTAGGAAAGTCAGGATTAATGCTGAATTCTTTCTTTTCATTTACCATTTTTCCAGGTAATGACTTTGTCCACCAGGATCCTCCAGTGGTGAACTATTAGTTTTTGGGTTTCTTTGTTTGTTGTTTCATTTATTTTTAGTATCACTAAGAACTCGTGTATTTAAGCATACTTAATACATTGTTACTATGCTTTTATCCCCTCAAATCTTCTAATCTTTTGCCAGTGAGAGCCTCCTGATGCTGTCTCTTGATCCTAACTAATGAAAAGCTCCATGACCCCAGTAATTTTTGATAGCTTCATGGTTTTCAAAATATGAGAAACTCTTCAGGCTTATCATAAACATTTTCTTCTCCAAATGGTTCTCCTTCCTTTAGAATGGAATTCTTGGACTATGTCATTAACATCCTCCAACTTCTAACATTATAGATTAGTTTTTCATGTTTTTGTTCTTTAAATAAATGGAGTCATATAGTATGCATGAGATTTTGTGAGATTAATGTAAATTGTTGTATGAACCATAGCTCATTCATTTTCATTGTTGTGTAGTATTCCATCACATGTGAGTATACCATGATCTATTTATCCATTCTCCTGTAGTGGGTGTTTGTAATTTCTAATTTGGGGCTATTATCAAGGTAACAGCAGCATTTTAGTATTGTCTTTGGTGCACATAATGTATGTATTTCTAGGTCCACCTAAGAGTAGAGTTGTTAGATTACAGCATGCTCACATGTAATACTGCCAAACAATTTCTGCTGGTTGTTGTATCAATTTTCATTCACACTTCACCACAATTCGTTTGCTACAGTCATTCTTTTTAATTTTAGTCATTCTGTTCCATGTCTAATGGTATTACAACATAATACCATTAATTTCCATTCTCCTACTGACCAACAATATTGAACATCACCTTGTATGTTTATTGGCCATTTGGATATCTCTTTGTGTGTCTTCAAGGATTTTGCCCATTTTTATTGGGCCATTGTTTTGCTTTTGATGTGTAATATGTATGTTGTTGAGGTTCCAATGGACCCCAATCTAGGACAATGGTCAGCAATGGAGATGGTGCTGGAAAAATTTGCAAGACTTTACAACAAATTTATAGCATAAAGCCTGGAAGCCTGGAAGGGCATACACTGTTTCATGTGCCTGGTGGCAGTCTGAAAACAGTGTAGCAACCTGTCCTGCTTCTCAGAAGTCTTTCTATTGGGTACCATAACAGAGTATACATGCAAGAATGCACAGTAGCCATAGTTAGCAGTCAAGGTTAAAAATAAGAGAGGAGAGATTACAGTCCCCAGGAAGGTTGGTTAAAGGGTAAACAGGAACATAGGGTAATGGAACATCTCAAATGTCCAGCTAACAGTGCAAGCAGGGGATAGTGAGGAAGCAAGTCTCATCTCCTCCAGCAGGCAGCTCAGCTTCTCTAGTCTAAGCTATTAATTGACGGTCTTAGCTCACCTGCACCACTGATTTCCCCATGCAGAGATAGACACAGAGACATTTTCCTGACTGGGCACCTTATCCTGAATTGGAAGGTCTGTGAGGAATTCAGTCTGCTATCTCTCACAGTATGTCATTTTTTTCCCAAATACACAGGGTGTCCTAAAAATCACCTCTACGTTGCCGTACATAGGGAAATGGGAAATTGTAGGTAAATGTACTTTTATTTATAAAATATTAATTAAAAATTTTACAAAGATGTGGCTAACATGTATAGAAAATTTTGTTAATATTTTGTAAAATTTTGTAATGTATATTTTATAAATAAAGGTACTTTTAGCTACAATTCCCATTTTTCCTGTGTGATGACTTTAGGGGTGATTTTTGGGACACTTTGTATATAAATCAGATGTATGTATGTTCTCCATCTATGGGTTGATTTTTCACTCTTGATGTCTTTTGATGAACAGAAATATTTAATTTGAATGTAGTCCAATTTGCCAATTTGTTTTTGTTTTATAGTGAGTGGCTTTTGTGTCCTGTTGAAGAAAGCTTGTCTTCTTTGAGGTTCTTCTAAAACCACTGTTATTTTACTGTTCACATTTATATCTTTAATCTATCTAAAATGGATTTTTTTGTGACTCTATTCTTTCCAATTTCTAAAAGTACTTTCTGCCTCACATTAGAGAGACTCATTTTTTTTTTTTTTTTGATTAGTGTCAACTGAAGACAGGGCAAATACCTGAGTAGAAGTAGTGTGATTAAAGAGAAGAGAGAAAAAGTGATTAGTCACTATGAAAAGAACATGACAGGTTGAAGGGCCTTTCACATTTCATTTTTCATTTAATGCTTCTTTGATAGTCCAATACAACATGTTTTCCATCCTATTGAAATTTGACAGCACTTACTGTCTACACCAGAGCTTCTCAAACTTTTTCACACTGAAGCACTTGTGGAAAAAGAATATTTTTTCCAGCATTTTGAAATATATTAATGAGGCTTTTTGCAACTGTAAGCTGGGGCTTTAACTACCTCAAGCCCATAGATGGTCAAAGGGGCTGAATTGAATCAAGATCTATAACTCACTCATGGAACACCTATTAGAAAGCTCTGCCCTACAACATTAATTTCAAGTTTATCTATTTAATTATTATGTAATGAATTGAACAGTACATCTCAAAATTTTACCACATTTCATAATATCTGAAGCACTTGTTAAACACAAATTTATGAGCTCCATTCCCCAGAGCATTTGATTCAGAAAGACTGAGATGGGGCCTAACATTTGCATTTCTGACAAGTTCCTGTTAATGCTGACACTGCTGGTGCATGGACCACACTTTGGGAAATACTGCCCACATCTCATAACTCTCAGCACAGTGCCTGCATATATAACTGGCCTTCAATACCTGGCCATTTCTTGCATCAACAAGAAATGAAAAAGTGATCATCTCTACTCGTCTTTCAGAAGCTGATATAGATACCCACTCCTCTGTGAAGATGCCTCTTACCCTTCAAGGCAGAATTAACTCCTCTCCCCCTTCCTCTACATTATAGCTGAAATTTATACATAGATCTATTGGGATATTTAGCATATTCTACTGTAATTATTACTGGCAAGTATGTCTAAAAGATATGCATTTTGATTCATGGCTTTGGAATGAATCAAAGTCTAGTCTAAGCTATTAATTGACAGTCTTCATGGAATGGCTTTGCATATACACTCTGACAATCATTAGCACCATAAATTTGAGCAAATTACTTAATTCTGGGTGTTAGTTCTTTGTTTTAAGAATGTGGAGGATACTATATATTCTAGACTTTATGAGTATTATGTGAGGCTCCATTGTCTGGCCTTAGTAGATGACAGCGTTCCTTATTTTCCATATACCAGATCCATCGCCCTACGATGGGATGGATCCTACTCACTTTTGTATCTGCTGTGCCCACACCATGGGATGCACTCACTTAATAAATGATGAATCAACAATCCAATGAGAAATCCAAGCACACCTCTGAATCTTAAATTTATTTTAGGCCTATATATTTTTTCCCATAGCCTATAGATTCATTTCAGCATATGTTTATGAAGGAGTCCCTTAAGGGTAGAGTCCCTGAGGGCATGTCAGATGCTTTCAGGGAATATCTGAAATACCTTAGTTTAGTGTTCATTAGTCTCTCGGGACAGCTTTGAACCAGGAAGGAGTCAAAGATATTCCAAAATCTAGACATTTTCAGATCCCTCTTGGATATGGCTAGAACTAAATAGGACCCTAGGCCTTTGGAGAACTTACAGGATGAATAATAATTGGTCTGAACATATCCTTTTCAATGTTAGACCTGCTTCTCACTCAAAGGGCCCAGGTCTCATATTTGAATACATATGATTCCAAACTATTGCAAATGGGATAGAAAAGCTGAGTAGCCGAAGGCATTGCTTCAGTGCATTTCTTTACTGTATGAAGGATTATTGCAAGTTTTAGTGTCCAGTGCTGAGCAATAAAATTGCATTGAGTTCCATGGCACCATTAGCGCCTGCCAGTGGCATATATAGCAATGGCTAGAGATATTTTGGATTGTTACAAGTAACAACTGAGGAAGGATACTACTGGCACCTTGTTGGTATACATCAATAATGCTGCTAATATCTTATATTACACAATGACACAGCTCCCTGACCACTCCTACTACCACTATGACACTATGATAAAGAATTTTCCAGCCCCAAATGTTAATAGTGGTAGGGTTGAAAAACCCTGGTATATATATATATATTTTTAAATATATAATTGAATTTTGAAAAAGTAATTATAAACCAACAGCAAAAGTTCTAAATAAAAAAGACTGGAAATTAAAAAATGGCTAAATTGAGACTCTTAAAACGATTCCACATGGGAAGAAAAGCATCATCTGTTTTATAATTTGATAAGAGGCAAGGGGTGTCTACTATGTAATTCACTTGCCAGACTGTTATTTTAGAAATCAATTCGTATAGTTGTTGTATCTGTCTCTGAATAATTGGCTTTATAGAAGGCATCTATAATGAAAGGATATGCCTTCTACATGTTTCTCTCCATTTTCTATTTCAGCTATCTGCAAGTACTAAATTTAATTTAGAAATACCTATAATGCTACTCAGCCTATTAATGTTGCAAAGATTTTTATCATTTTGAATGATCCTTGAACATTTCTCATAAAGGTCATTTTGTTTTGCTTTACAAAATAAAAATATGTTTCTCTGCATTGCAGATAGGCATAAAATCAGTTGGTTTTATGACTTTTTTCTCCAAGGAGCCAAGAAAGCAGGGAGCTAATGTGACTGAACTGTGAATGCATCCTCTCTGGTAATCAATTACTTCTGAAACATAGCCATGCATGTGTTATATTTTAGAACCGAAAGTGCCCTCAGAGGGAGTATTAGATATTCCTTCTCATTCTGCAAGTGGAACGTGCGTTGTGAACCTAGCAAATAAAAAAAGAATCAAGAGTTAATCTTTGTACTTAGAGACTAAGGATGAAATATTGTGAATCAGCCACAGCTGTTAACACATTAGCAGGAATCAGGTGCCACTGACTGTAATGTTGGCTTCTCTTTTGTATCATGCAGAAAAATCTTTCTAGAACATCTCTGCAAGCAGATCTCTGCCATTCTCTATGTGACTACATGCTGAAGGCAATTTCATACTCTTTGTCTTTTCCTATGATATAACAGAAATGTTTGGCTGAAAATCTTACATGTATCTTACTATCATTCCATCAGTGATTCTTTAAAAACCATATAGTCAGTATTTCATGAACATTTCTCTGCTCATCCCCATGCCACCCAGAATAGAATCTTTGGAACATCTGTGATTAGGTGCCAAAGGTCCTGCATCAGGCCCCATCATTAGCTCATTGTAGGAGATTGGACTAATCTTAAACCAATGTCTCAATTTTCTTTTAAGTAAAATGAGATAATAATGCTTACTCTTCTCTCTCTTACTCATCTCACAGAATTGCTGTAATCAAATAATACCTTTATTAAGTTTTCTTATCCCCTTTGCTCTAATATCTCCTTGTCAATGTCTCTGTTTCATGGTTTTGTACCCAGTGTCTATGGGAGTACCTGGTAAACATTATTGCTTAAATATTTCTTGAATGAAATATAAGTTATTTTAGTCTTTTAATTGTTTCTGCCAGTACTCAGGGTGAGGAGTGGTTCCATGTAAACTAGACTTTCAGTGACTCAGGAAGCCAAAATGTTGAAAAAATCTCCAAAAAAGGCTTAAAGACAAAAAAAGCCATAGTACTTCACCTTTAATTTTTAAAATTACTGAAACTAATACCTTTTGTAACAACCTGGATGGAACTGGAGACCTTTCTTCTTGTTTATCTCAAGAGTAGATAAAATACCACATGTACTCACTATTAGATTGGAATTAATCAATCAATACCCATGTGTACATATGGTAGTAAAACCAAACCGAGAGCAAGCAGGTGGGAGGGGACAGAGAGAGGGCTAAATTCACACCTAACAGGTGCAATGCACACTGTCTGGGATGGGCACACTTACAACTTCAACCCAAACTGTATTAAAGTAATTCATGTAACCAAAACATTTGTATCCCCATAATATTCTGAAGAATAAGAATTTAAATGGAAAGGTGAATAAGAATTTACATGGAAAGGTGAAAAGATTTTTAAAATCACTAGTTTATATTTTATAGGGTAGAGAGGTCATATGGTGTGAGTTAAGGACTAGGCATTGGAATCGTGGGTTGAATACTGGTTCTGAAACTTAACCTGTAAGATTGCAAAACTTCTGAACCCAAGTTCTGTTTGTTCTTTTTGTGAAAGAAGAATAGTAATAATATTCCTTATAGCATTATTATGAGGATAATGCTTGGTGCATAGTAAGTGTGTATATCAGGGTGAGCTAGGCTGTGTTAACAAATAGGTCCCCAAATAAATAAAGACTGGACTCTATTAGTTTGGGGCATATGTTCTTGGGTCATAGGAGGCTCACTTTTCTGCAGTATTCAGGAATTCAAGTTCTTTTCTTCTAATGATGCTGCCATCATCCACAGCCTTATTACTCTGTGTATCTAGCCAGCAGAGCAGGAGGGAGAAGGCATTACCATATCACACCTGCTCTTATCCCACTGATGAGAATTACTTACACAGAGGGGAAAGAACAGATGGTTGCTGTCTTTGTCTGTTTTGTGCTGCTAAAGCAGAATACCTGAGACCAGGTAATTTATAATTAGCAGAAATTTATTTCTCAGAGTTCTGGAAGCTGGAAAGTTTAAAATCAAGACATCAACATGTGATGAGGGTCTTCTCTCTGCATTATCCCAAAGCAGAAGGTGGAAGGGTGAAGAGGGGGATGGAGCCCTACAGAGGCCTGAACTTGCCCTTTTATAAGGAGCCCATTCCTCTGTTAACAGACTCACTTCTGTGATGACATCATTAGTCCATTCATGAGGTATCTAGTCCCATGGCCCAAACACTTCCTATTGTGCCCCCCCTCACAACACCTCCACATTAGGGATCAAGTTTCCAACACATGAACTTTGGAGGACACACTCAAACCATAGCAGTTACTAACAATTACAAGGATTATTAATGGATTAATTGGAAGAAGGAACAGTATAAGGTAAAGGCTAAAAATACATGTTTCAAATTGGAGTGCCTATAAAGATATCAGTTTCTTTAATCAAAATCAGGCACACAGAAGTATAAGTAAAATAGGAAGAAAGAGTTATGAAGTTTGATTTAGTATTGGATTAGATGTGCAGAAAAATATTTGCATGGGAGCATTTGGAAATGTAGGATTAGAATTGGTGACTTGGGAAGTTGAAGGTGGTGGTAGATTCCTTGGGAGTCACTCAGAATGAATGGCTATATCCTGAATGAATGCAATTGCTGAAAAGGTGATGCATCAATTTTAACTTCCCTTATTTTTTCCCACTATCTTTCCTTTAGTAACAACAGCATTATTACTCACTAGAATTTTCCCCAAAGTGTGTGGAGTGTAAAGATCTTATGCTCATTCCCTTGAACAGCAGTTTAAAGATGTTCTTAAATCAGCTGTAGGGGACTAATAAACTGTCGTATATGTGCACCATGGAATAATATTCAACAATAAAAAGATAAGATTTCACATCTTGTGTATTAACCTAGATGGATTTGAAGAACATTCTCCTTAGTAAAGCGTCACAAGAATGGAAAAGCAAGTATCCAATGTACACAATACCAATATGACACCAATGGATAAACAGCTGTACTCCCACATGAGCGAAAAACACAATTAAATTCAAGTGGGGGCGGGGAGAGTGGAGGAGGGAGGAGAGAGGGGCGTTGGCAAGCTCTCACCTATGGCCCCAATGTAAGGGTATACAGCACTCCTGTGGGTGAGGGGCTCAACTACAAGTTGGATTTTACCTAACAAACATAAACAATGTAAACTAATAGTTTGTATCCTCATGTTAATCTAAAATTTAAAAAGAAATCAGGCCTAGGGAACGGACATAATATCAACTACATACCATCTATAAAGTACAGATACTAATAACATTTACCTCATGAAATTGACATGAAGATCAAAATAGGTGGTCTGGGTAAAGACGGTCTATCTAAGTGCCCGGTGCATGGTAAGTTCTTCCATCCTACTGACCTGTTTCCAAATGGTTATCATTATTATCATTATTATGCCCTTTGCCTAAATATGCAACCCAAAGACAACCAAACTGAGAAAGATTTAATAAGTGTCCTCATTTTGCCTCAAGAAGAGAGTTTTCATGCTATACTTACATGACTCTTAACTTCAACATCAACCCCCGGGTACATCCTTCCCATCATCCACAGAACAGTGAGATTTCCACAGGAGATCTCCCTCCTATTTCGTATCTTCATGAAAAGTACTAGTATCTGTTACCCAATCACACATAAGTTACGTTCTTGGGAAGATATTTATTTTGGTTTTTACTATTTTGTAGATTGGGGCCAGAAAGGAATGCCAAATATCTATTTCTCTTCTGGATTGTCTTAAATTTGTATTTAGAGCTTTAAATGACTTTTGATTTTACAGAAGCTTTCTTCTGACTTATCAAGTATATGTATGTTGCATTTTCTGCTTTAAAAGCAATTTAGAAATACCAACTTAAACATAAAATTATGTTTCTTTTTTAGGTTAGTTAGCTTATTTTGTTGATTTTTTTGTCTGTATTTATTGTGTTCACTTAGAGATTGTCATTTAACTTCTATCCAGTCTTTAAACTTTTATGCGATGTTAGTATGTAGATACATTAAAGCTGAGGGAGATGCAATAAAATACAAATAAATAATAGGCACATTCATTTCATGGGTTTAATGTTGATGATGTAAGCTTGGCAATACTTTATAGTGATTTGCTAGGGGGATAAGGGGATTGAAATTATTATTTTATTTTATTCATATGTTCTCTGTATTCACTGAGAGCTGGTAGCAATCTGGTGATGGAGAAGATACCAGGGCCAGGTTATGCATTACGGTATTTTCTCAGGAAGACAATACGTAACATACAGAGTAATTGGCATATTTTTTTTCCCAGCCAACCTGGAATGCTTGTAAGCATAGCACCTGTCATCTTTTCAGGTTGGCTAGTCAGTCCACAGCAGAATGAATGAGGAGAGTGGTATGAGTTTGGATCAGAGAGGCCAGATTCTGTATGTCCCATGCTAAATACAATGGGAATCTATCAAAGACTCTAAGGCAACAGTGTCCCTAAATTGTCACATGAATATTTTTCAAAGATTACTCTTGGAGGCCAGATGCAGTGGCTCACACTTGTAATCCCAGCACTCTTGGAGGCCAAGTCAGGTGGATTGCTTGAGCTCAGAAGTTCAAGACCAGCCTGAGCAAAAGTGAGATACTGTCTCAAAAAAACAAATAAACAAAATAGCCAGGTGTTGTGGTGGACATCTGTAGTCCCAACCACTTGGGAGGCTGAAACAAGAGGATCTCTTGAGCCTAAGAGTTTGAAATTGCCATGAGCAACAATGCCACAACACTTTCCCAAGAGTATCTGAATGAGAGTCTGTCCCCCCCACAAAAAATTATTACTCTTAGAAGATGAATGATAGAAATACAGAAGCAAGAAGACCAATCAAGAGACTGCTATGGTGCAAGTAACAGATCATAGTAAATGATAGAAACAGAAAAAAGACATGAAGATGGTAGAAACCAAGGCTAGATGAGGAAAGGGGGGTGGTGGTTAGGGAAAGTAGAGCTGACAGGAATTGATAATGCATTGGCTATATGGATGAGGGAAGGAGGAATCAAGCATGGTTCCCAAATTTTTGGCTTGAAGTTGTTTTCATAGAGATGGGAAGATCCAAGGTTTCAGTGATAAGTGCAGTCTGACTTTTCTGCTAGCCTGGGCTGTTCTCCCAGGCAGATGCTATAAGTCTTCTTGCGGTATCCAGCAGATAGTAAGCATCCAACACATTTTTTTATGAATAATGAAATAGTATAGTTATGTAAAAGCAGCATAAGATTAGCACACTGCTTCAGTGTTTCAGTGATGGCTTTAAAGGACAATACAGCACAGAGATAGATCCCTGCCAAGTATTGACCTGTGTGTTGTCTCTGATCAAATAAGATTTTGAAGGGATATATGTATAAAGATAATCAACTTGTAGAAATGGGTATATTTTGTTCTTAATTATATGTGTTTTATTTCTTTAACCATAAATCTTTTAAAATATATTATTGAGGGCTAGGCATGTTGTCTCATGCCTACACTTCTAGCACTCCAGGAGGCTGAGGCTGGTTGATTGCTTAAACTCATGAGTTTGAGACCAGCCTGAGCAAGGGTGAGACCTTGTCTCTATTAAAAATAAATATACATTGAAATACTAATGCAACAAAACTATAAGTACTAGTATAATAAAAACTCCTGCATCTGGCTTCCTGCTTCAATAATTACCAACATATGGCTAGTTTTGTTTCATCAGTATTATCTCTCAGCTCTCCACTTAATTTGGCTTAATTTGAAGTACATCCCAGACTTCATACCATTTGATGAGTACATATTTCAGTAACCGTTAACCTTCTATATTTTATTGATATGTACAAGTATATATTTTGAAACCCAAGAAGGATAAAACACTAGTTTCCACCAGTCTACATGAGGATCTAACAACATCAAAAGCTCTCACCCTCACTTCTGTTGGTTCTGCACCCCAAGGCCTGACTTAGCACACTCCAGATCTCCGCCTATGTTACCATAGTGAATTTTATTCTGGTCTTTGCTTTCTCTAACTTTTCTTAGCACTTCCAGAGATTTGAAGGTCATTTATTTATTTATTTATTTATTCACCAAATATGTATTGACCATTTATTAAGAGTAAGACAATCAACCAGGTATTAAGAGGCACAGAAGTCAATGATAGGACTCCAGCCCTCCAGTCATTCAAAATAGTAAAGGATAGAACCAGCATGCAGAGGGTTAAGTGAATGTTACAGATAATAATTATTCCAAGAACTAGGGCTCAGAGTGAGTTGATTATCTCTGGTGAGCGGAAACAAGAAAGATACCCCAGCAGAGGGAAAATTCAAATACATGATTAAAGAATATTAAAGTTTATAAAGTAGACTTTATTCCAGGTAGACAGAGTAGCATAAATGTAAGGTCAGAGGCAAAAGTTCAATCTGTTTCTCCATATAGATGGAGAATTGGGTGATAAAACAGATAGGGCAGAGTGCAGAGTTTGCGAGAAAGGCATGGGAGTGAGGCTGACAAGTATTAATATAAGGAAAGATAAGCAACAGTCAAGCTTGCTTCTTCTTTATGGTGGTTGCCTGTTCATAATACAAAGAAAAAAATTGAAAAGACAATCATATCATTTCAATTTCATTTTATGGCAAAAAAACAATACATGCATATTGCTGCTAACCAAATTATTCCAAACCTAAACAGAGGATGCACACATTATGTTCTTTAGAGGATTGATTTTTGTTCTGGTTCTACTTATCATTCTACAAAGCGTATCTATCCAGGCTTTAAATTTCACACAAATATGCAAATAATAATGATCAGAAAGAAAGAAAAACTTATTATGGATTTAAATATGTCATCTCATCTGTTATACTCTGTAAAAATCAAGTTAAGATAAAAATCCTAAACTATAACCTGTATTAAAAAAATAATAAGTAAGAATGTTGTCACAAACTAATGAAGATGAGAAATATTTAGGATTCCTAGAAGGCAAAATGTCCTGAGAGGCTTCTATACTGTGAAAAGATAAAAATCTGAAATAATAGCTGTTTTAAATTTTGGAGTCCCCCTCCAAAAAACCCTTAATCTCACAGAGCCTACATTTCCTCACTTGTTAAAATGTCCTACTAGTATTGCCTATCTCATATGGTCAGTATAAGGAATAGATGGCAAAACCCAGCGCACGCACATAGCACTGTTTAGTACAGAGAAGGTGCTCAGTATATCTTTATTTCTTCTTGTTTATGATTTTACAACAGATTCATGTGATGAGCTTTATTTTTAAATTTTAAAATGAATTTTTTATGATATTTACTGAGATACAACTAACAATTATTGTACACCAGTTGCATATAATAAACTGCACATATTTAAAGTGTACAGTTGGATAACTTATAATGCATGCATGCTCTCAGGACACTGTTACTGTAACCAAATTACCTTAAAAAATAGATTAACTTAAATTCAGTCAGAAGGAAAAGACACATAACATACAGAGGAACAAAGACAAGAATGATGTCACAGTTCTCTTTGGAAACTATGCAAGCTGATGGAGCAATATGTCAAAATACCACATCAGAAACTGTCAAACTAGAATTCTGGACCCAGGAAAAAAATATCTTTCAAATTAAGATGAACTTGTGAGTATTTTACACTTATAAAATAATCAAACATTCATCACCAGAAGATCTTTACTGTGAGAAATGTTAAAACAAGTCCTCCAGGCAAAAGGAAAATTATACTAGATGGAGGATAGATTTGCACACCTTGGCAATTTTTAAAGAGTTAAACATCACCTGTGTAAGATGGCAGACCAGAAGGATTGTTCAACTGAGCTCTCCTAGAACCAGGGGGTAAAATAAATACCCAGCCATACCTGGGGGGGAGACCTTACTCAGAGTTGTAGCTCAGGCAGCACAATGAGGAGGTGGTGAGTTGGATACAACATATGATCCAGAGCAGTGGAAATCTGGTGAATTAGGCAAGTGATTATGACTGGCTAGGATCAGCCGAACCCCTACAGAGGTCCAGAAGGAAACCTTTCCATGGTGTTCAGTTGTTGAGGGAAGCTGAGCATTCAGTGGAAAGCTTAGAAGAGTAGTGGACTTGAATAATACACAACAACCAGATTTGAATGCCAGTTGGAATGGATTTGCCATAGGTTTGATGGCTGGCAAAGCAACCATCTTAATTCTGCCTACTGGGATCAGAATTCCACTCCTGGGACAGGCTGAGGGACTCCTGCACACCATGGGAACTGGAGTCAGAGGGCACTGTGAGACCTGCCCCCTGAAGGATTCTTGTAAGCTTTAAGATCCCAACATTGCAGGCTCTGAATGCCAAGGAAACAATCAGGCGATCATTGTAGGCAACCAACTTTATAATAAGGGCAATAGAGTTTGATGGCTGTGCACTCCATCTCCAAAAAAAAAAAAAAAAAAAATAGTGCCACCTGGTGTCCCAGCAACATAATTCAACATATTGTCATCAAGAACAAGGACTTTTGTTTATTTGGTCACAAGGAAGAGTTTAGCTTTGCTTAGGCTAAGGCTACTTCAAGTCCTAAGCTCTGAGACAAAGTAATTTGAAGCAAAGGAGGCAGTGAGAAGGAAAATGGAGGACAAGGAAGTGAACAAGAAGAAAGAACACATAAGAAGGAACCAACAGAAAAATTTGGGCAACATGAAAAACCAAAACAGAGGAACTCCCCCAAGGGACCATGAGGCAGCTACTGCTGAAGACTCTATCTATAAAAAATTAATGGACTTGACAAAAAGGGAATATAAAATAAAGATAATAAGGACAATAAAAAAAATGGATAAGAAAATGGAAAGACAGAACCAAAAGGTGGACAAGAGATATGTAGAATATAGAAAGGATATGGTAGAGTTCAAGGAAATGAAGGAGAGAATCGGGGAATGTAAAAATGCAGTATGAAGTATCAAAAGAGGCTAGACCATGGAGAAGAAAGAATATCAGAGCTGGAGGATAAAGTTTTCAAGTTAACCCAGATAGGTAAAGAGGCGGGAAAGAAGAGAGAGAAAGAAGAACAGGTAATTAGAGAACTATGAGAATCCATGAAGCGTTCAAACATATAAATAATAGGGATTCCTGAAAGGTAAGAAGATTATTCAAAGGAATTGAAGCCCTACTAGAGACTATCATACATGAAAACTTCTCAAGTTTTACTAAAGACCCTGACACACTCATTTCAGAAGGTTATCAAAACCCAGGTCATCTCAACTCAAATAGAGCCTTCCCAACACACATTGTAATGAAACTGTCCAAAGTCAAGATGAAAGAAAAACTTCTGCAAGCAGCTGACAGTAGGCACCTACTGACCTACAGAGGCAGAGACATTAAGATGACAGTAGACTTCAACTGAAAATTTCCAAGTCAGAAGATCGTGGTCATCCACCTTCAACATTCTTGAACAAAACAATTTTCAGCCCAGAATTTAGTATCCTGCTAAACTAAGCTTTAAAGTTGATGGAGAAATCAAATCTTTTGTGGATACACAAACACTGAGGAAATTCACCACAAGTCCAGCTCTACAGGAAATACTTAGACATATTCTCAACATTGACCACCACAATGGACCACCAGCAAAGTAAACACCCACCACACTTAACAATTCTCTCAATAAATGTCAATGGACTGAATTCACCAATGAAGAGACATAGGCTGGCTGATTGGATTAAAAAGCAGAAGCCATCCATATGTTGTCTCCAGGAGACACACCTAACCATAAAGGACAAATCAAGACTCAGGGTTAAGGGATAGAAAACAGTATTTCAAGCAAATGGAAATCAGAAGAAAAGAGGGGTTGCAATCTTATTTTCAGATACAAGCAGATTTCAAGTAACTAAAATTAAGAAAGACAAGGATGGACACTTTGTACTGGTCAAAGGAACAATACAACATATGCATATTTATGCATCCAACTTCAATGCTCCAATGAAACAGACTTTAATGGATCTAAGCAATATGATATCCCAAACATCATAATAGCTGGAGACTTTAATACCTCTCTGACAGAACTGGACATTTTCTCTAAACAGAAACTAAACAAAGACACAAAGGATTTAATGTGACCCCAGAACAAATGGGATTAATAGATATATACAGAACACACCATCCCAAAGCTAAGGAATATACATTCTTCTCATCACCCCATGCTACATACTCCAAAATCAGCCACATCCGAGGATACAAATCTAACCCCAGCAAAATTAAAACAGTAGAAATGATACCTTGTATCTTCTCAGACCACAGGCAATAAAGACAGAATTCAACCCCAACAAAAACATTCATCCTGACACAAAGACTTGTAAATTAAACAATCTTCTACTGAATGATAGTTGGGTTCAGGAAGAGATAAACGAGTGTTAAATTCCTCACACATAACAACAATGAAGACACAAGTTACCAAAACCTGTAGGATACAGCAAAAGCAGTCATAAGAGGGAAATTTATCACCTTAGATGCCTATATTTGAAAAATAGAAAGAGAGTCTATCAACAAACTCATCAACCATCTTACGGAATTGGAAATAGAAGAACATAATCCCAAACCCAAAAGAAGAAAAGAAATCACCAAAATTAAATCAGAGATTAATGAAACTGAAAATAATAGAAACATTCAGAAAATTAATGAAACAAAAAGTTGGTTTTTCAAAAAAATAAATAAAATCAATAAACCTTTAGCCAGATTAACTAGAAATAGACAAGTAATATCTCTAATAACCTCAATCAGAAATGATAAAGGGGGCTTGGCGCCCGTGGCTCAATCGGCGAAGGCGCCAGCCACGTACACCTAAGGTGGCGGGTTCGAATCCCCAGCCCAGCCCACCAAACAACAATGATGGCTGCAACCAAAAAATGGCCAAACGTTGTGGTGGGCACCTGTGGTCCCAGCTACTTGGGAGGCGGAGGCAGGAGACTCGCTTGAGCCCAGGAGTTGGAGGTTGCTATGAGCTGTGATGCCATGGCACTCTACCCAGGGGGATAGCTTGAGGCTCCTTCTCAAAAAAAAAAAAAAAA
>CAUYQV010108430.1:0-10375 GCA_963574575.1 Galagoides demidoff
GAGAGAAAAGAGAGAGCAGGGGTGTTGACAGAGTGGGTGGCCAGAAGGCCATCAAGGAGGAGGGACAGCTGTGGAAAGGCTGGTATGGAGGGAGCCACGTAGGTCTATGGGGACGAGCATTCCAGGTGGAGGGAACAGTAAGTGCAAAGGCAGAATGGCAGGCAACACCACGTTGTATGTGATCATTGGATTAAATCTCAAGCACCAACACAGATTATAAACGCCACAGCAGGGGGCCAGATTCACACACCTCTCTGTTCTCAGGACCTCACTGCTTGGCACACAGTAGAAACTCAGGTGAACGGATGCACTCACTGGGCATTTGGAATTTCTGGAGAATTTGTCTGTGTTGGAGACAGGTGAGGAAGTGCTATGTATTCACGGAAAAATCTGTTTCCACTATTAATACCTCCCACCTGTTGAAAATGATTATGTTGGGAGAAAAATCTCTTGAAATGGAATACTATTCTTTTTCACATTTCCTTTAAATGATCTCCTTTCTACCCAGCCAGAGGGAGCCATCACACTGGAGAGGATTAGGATTGTGTGGCAGGAATGCAGAGAGTAAAAAAAGAGCTGATGTTCAGATTTCAACTCCTCCAATATTGACTTGAAGCCCATGTCTGAGAATTCAGTGGTCATGAAAGGCAGGGCTTCTGATGTACAAAACTGGTGCTCATGAAAGGAAAACATTTAATAGCTTTGGAGAAATGGGGTTTTTTCTTCCTCCAAATCAAAAGGCAAAGCTGTGAAGCAGGAGGACACACATTTATTTACAAGAAATAGATTCAAAAGTGAGTAGGCTCGGCGTCTGTGGCTCAAGTGGCTAAGGCGCCACATACACCTGAGCTGGCGGGTTCGAATCTAGCCCGGGGCCCATCAAACAACAATGATGGCTGCAACCAAAAAATAGCCGGGCATTGTGGAGGGCGCCTGTGGTCCCAGCTACTTGGGAGACGGAGGCAGGAGACTTGCTTGAGCCCAGGAGTTGGAGGTTGCTGTGAGCTGTGATGCCACAGTACTCTACCCAGGGGGACAGCTTGAGGATCTGTCTCAAAAAAGAAAAAAAAAAGTGAGTAGATGCGGGAGGGAACTCAGCCTGGCTGGGAGGGAGGAGAGAGAATGGTTTCAGAGAAGGTGGGAGGAAGAGGCCTAGAGGGTCACTCAGGCATAGGCTTTAGGCCATAAGAGGTCTCCTGGCCTGTTGCAACTGTCAGCATCCCACAGACCATGCAAGCAGAGACTTCAGTGAGCAGAGGGATAACAGAGGTGTGGGCTAGCAGAATGGCCTGGGAGGGAAGGTTGAGGCCCCTAGAGACCAGCAACCTCCAGAAGCCCTGCTGTTCCTCAGCCTGAAGAAACAAGGTGGGGAACGATGTTTCTGCTGCCAGGGAGAGCGGGCACCTGAGCAAAGCTGTGAGAAGCCAGGGCTGTTGCCCCAGCCCTGATGCTGAGGCAGAGAGGGAATGGGGAGGAAATAATCCCATCTTCCTCTTCTCCCACCCTTTGAACTCCCCCAGGCCAAAGCTCCTATTGCAGAGCAGGCACTGTGGTGTGCTCTGAACCACAGCCCGGGGTACACCTCTGAGTTAGCCACAGCTGCAGGGAAGTAAGTCCCTTGCAAGCTCAGACTCATGCCAATGGCATTCCAGTTAAAATGTACTGACGTTGGCTCAGGATCTTCCTGGAATACAGATGTGTGAAATGCAGATATGCAGGGCAGGCAAAGCCCTCACAGGCGTCTCCGGCACCTTGGGGTCTGGGAGCTGATGGACAAATGCCTCCCAGTGGACAGCTCCAGGGGGTATGTTTACCCTTCTCAGAGATCCTGGCAGAACCTGGGTGTTAGACAACACATCCTTAAGTTGCCCTGCCCTCCTTCCCTCTCCCCCTTCCCTGCGCCCTCCCTCCGAGTCCTGGGACCAGCTGTACCACAGGTTGGGTTCTCTGCAAGCAGACTCTGAGATGGAATTGGGGTGCGAGTTGTTTATTAGGGAACCAACACCTATGCAAGAAAGGAAGGAGCAGGAGTGGATTGGGGCAGAGGGAGAAACAGAGACAGGATCAGTAAGACCTGGGAGCCCAGCGGGGAGCTTGGAGCATGTCCGAAGAGTTCCCCACCTCCCCACCCCCAGGGCTAACTGGCCAGGCTTTTGTACTTTGTGGGTGCAGATACAGGTGAAGATGAAGCAGCCTCAGGTGACACAGCTGCCCTTGCAGGTGAGTCACATCCTGAAGGGGCCCTTGGCAGAGTCCTTCCTGGAAGGGGGTTTTACACGGAGATCTTGACGTTCACTGCAGCCTCCCCAAGAGACAGATTGCACTCAAGTCCTTATTTGAGGCTCTGCTTTGGGGGTTCCCCAATAAAGATACTAGGTGAGGCACTGCCAGGGTCAGCTTCCTAGGACACTAAGTGGGTAGAGAGGGCAGAGAAAAGACCTTGGGTGGGGCTGGGGGACCTGCACTCAGGACACTCAAAGGACCCTGCACAGGAAAGTCGTCTTGGAGGAGGAACAGAACCTGTTGATTTCTGTCCCCCTACCCCAGCCACCACCTGAGCTAGAAGGGAGAGCAATCCACTCTCATTTGGTGACCACCTCATATATAAGTTTTACAACACCAAACAGAAGAAAACTCACTTAGCAAGAGCCTGCTGTGACTTCCAGCATTCTGCACTTGTGATTGTCCCCTCATCTAACAGATGAGGAAAATGGGACTCAGAGAGGTAAGTAATTTACCTAAAGTCACACAGCCAAAACCCAACAATGCCAGGATTTAGAGACATTCTGGCTGACTTCAAATTCCATGCAGATGGCATTATGAGGCATTGTCTGGGGAAGTTCCCTGTCCACACATTCCCCCACCAAACTCCCCAAGGCAAAGCAGGAGGCTGGGCTAGGGGCTTTTCTGGTTGGCTGGTGCCCAAATCAGCTCCAAACTCCAGTCCAAGCCAGGTTTCCAGCCACTGCCCCACCATCTCCACCCTGTCTTCAGTGCCGCTGTAGCGGTCCTGCCCCGTTTATCACTGCCTTTCCTTCTCATGCCTCTTCTAATTTCCATCCGTATTTTTTATGATGAGCCATTGCAGAGAGGGTGATTTACAGCCTTGGCTCTCATCTGCCTAGGGTTTAAAAAAAAAGTAGAAGAATTAAATTGGATGGAGCACTCCAGGAAACCTGTCTCTGACTTCAGCCTCTCTCGTTTACCCAGTGATGCATCATGCTGTGTTCTAATGGCTTCCTAATGGGCAACTTAATCTGCCATTAAACCCACTGGCCTAGCTGCCCCTCCTGGCCAGGACTCCTCTGCCCTTGGTCTGCTTGCTGTGTCACGGGGGCTGCAGGGTGGTACCGGGTTCTCAGGCTGGCGAAGGTCCTAAGACAAATGGCATCCTTTCTTCTGGAGTCACAATTCAAATGCAGATGGGTTTAGGGAAGTGAGAAAGGGGAGCAAAACTGGTGGGTGCAAGTCCACCACCCACAGTCTGCAGGTCCACCCCGGGCCCAGATCTTCCCATTTGCTGACACAAGCCAGAAATGAAGAACTGTATGTATAATCTTCCCATTTTAAAAATGTCAGCATCTATTTAAAAACATTTTTTAAACACCAGCAGGCCAAATAAAACATGTTAGCTGGCAGCTTTGGTCCCCACTGTCACCTCTTTCTCAGAGAGACCCTGAGACTCTCCACCACGCTGTTACTGGCCCCGGAGATCTCCTATAGTTCTGCTCAGCATGGATAAGAAAACAATAAATCAGTCACTTCACCATCCAATTAGCAGTTGCTGCACATTCCTTTCTGTTTCTCTCCTCAGAGGTAAAAACAAACAAACAAGCAGGAAAAATGCTGCCCTGTTTTGATTAGGATCAAAGTAGCAAGTTAACGCCTATTTGAGGGACTCTGGGGTTTGAGCTGTGGGGACAAGCACAGGTCTGGTCCTCTGTGAGCTCCTCTTTCCTGAAGGTACTGAGCACAAAACCACAGACCTCCCCTTCCCCTGCAGTAATCCCGGGATGCTTCCCCAGCAGCAGACCTGGGGAAAGGGATGCCCAGGAAGGAGCAAAGCAGAAACCAGTGAGAGTGAGTCTGGGGGTGTGGCCAGGAGGAAGGGTGTTGTCATGGTAACCTGCAACTTCCATCATCACTCCTTTGGAGACCTCCTCTGTGGGGCTGAAGGGCTTTCCTTCAGTCTCCCCTCTAGGTTTTATAAATATCATGGCAACATATTCCCTCATCGTCTGGAAAGGTGCTGCTGTGCAGAGGAGGTGTAGAGTGGGAACCCTGGAGTCCAACCCAGGACAGCCTGGGGCAGGACACTGACCCCAGCAGAGATAATAGATGTGCTGTCACTGAAGGTGAGGATCAGTTGGGTTGATGTATGCAGTGCATCTAACCAGTTTCCAGTGCATGGCCAACGCTATGGGAGTGTTAGGAACAATAGCAATTTGGGGAGAAATGCGCTGTCCACTTAGCTCTGAGAAATGGAGGATCATCAATCTATTTGATCTCCCACTGAGATATGGATGAGCTGTCTCGGGGTTGCCAGATTCCTCCTGCCTTTTGTCACTTTCCTCCCTTTCTTCAGTGATTCCTCTTCCCTCCAGCTTCTCTGCTGAAATTCTACCCAACCTTCAAAACCCGACTGGAATGCTCCTCCATCCCAGACACAATTATCTTCACCATCCTCTGAACTCACTTGATTCTTTACTGGCACATACACAAGAGCACTTATCACAATTTGCCCGAGACCATAGCTATGTGTGAATATGTCTTATCTCTCTGGAGACAGTGCCCTCATCTTATTCTTTATATCTACCATGGCACTGTGTCTTCAACATAATAGGTGTTAAGTCAATATTTGCTAAAGATACAGTAAGTGAAGAAATGAATTAGATTCCCTGAAATAACCAGGGAGATTTAGCCAGAGTAAGTCTAAGGTTGGAGAGCTTAGAACTCTCAGAATGGATTTCCGCTCAGCCAAGGAAATCTCAGAAGCTATCAATAATAATAATAATGATAAAAATAGCATTTATTGAGAACCTGCTATATGCCAGATGCTATTTTAAACTATTTACATGGAATATTTTCTGGACCCTGCACAATTGTCTTGTCTGATTTGTTCTACTTTTACCACCTCATGATTCCAACTGAGGGTGGGTAGAACCATGTGCCCAAAGACCTCCAGATGGTCGATGGCAAAGGAGGGATTTGGACCAAATAATTTGGTTCCCAAAGAAGCAGACCCAGAAACAAATATATGAGTGTATGAACTAAAATATCCTAAGGACCTCCTACCACTAAACAGACCCCTTCTCAGTCAAGGGAGCACCAGAGAAACCTTAAGACTGAGGTCCTGGCTCGGCGCCTGTGGCTCAATTAGCTAAGGCACCAGCCACATACACCTAAGGTGGCGGGTTCGAATCCCCAGCCCAGGCCCGCCAAACAACAACGATGGCTGCAACCAAAAAATGGCCAGGCGTTGTGGCAGGTGCCTGTAGTCCTAGCTACTTGAGAGGCTGAGGCAGGAGACTCGCTTGAGCCCAGGAGTTGGAGGTTGCTATGAGCTGTGATGCCATGGCGCTCTACCCAGGGGGATAGCTTGAGGCTCCGTCTAAAAAAAAAAAAAAAAAAGAAATTAGAATAACTAGAATTCCATTATATATATTTTCTCTTAGTATTTTCTTCAACTATTATGCAAAGAACAGTTAATCTATCATTTGACTTTTATATAAATCCTCTGAGCCTAAGATCACCATTAAATTACATGTGCTATAGTGATTATATTTATTTCTTCCTTCATATAGAGAAATTTTAATATGCATATCTATTTTTAAATGACATTGATATATTCCTCCTCCAAATGGTTGAAATAAAAGTAGAACAGGCTGCATGTGAATGTGTTTAATGTGTCTGGAGACACATTATCAGGAAAACAAAGAGGTTTTTCTGACATCTGGGAAACTCCACTTCATTTTAGTTTCATTAATGATACACACTAGATATTGTACAAAACAGCTCTGAGTGACTCAATTACACTTTGTGTTAGTGGTGATAACAAAGCTCTTCCCATGATATCCCCAATAGTAGTCTAACTCTGAATAATTTCCACCCAACTACTTGAATGTACTTTCAGATAGCATTTCATTAATTCCTAATCAATAAGCCATTAACAATGCAGAGGACATTATTATTAAGTAATCCAAACCTTATATTTTCAGGAGACTTTTATTGCTTGTCCTTGTGATAAGTGCTATAATTATCCAGAAATTAAAGAGCTAAGCTACATCCTGAGCATATCAGTAAAAATACAAATGTATGACTCAACTAGTTAGGAAATATTTGTTATTTTCCATTCAAACAAACATAAACTCTGGAAGCAATAAATTAATTTCTGTAGCTCTCAGTGGTATGGAACCATTATATTGTTTCATCATCAAAAGCTTATTTTATGAGGGACCGCAGCATTAGCACACCCAAAATATTTGCTTTAGTAAAAGGACAACTGTTTTGCAGGCACAGATTGTGATCAAATTTAGGAGAAGGACAGAAAAAGTTTGAGCATAATTTCTGAAAGAAAAGGGTAATGTTTAGAAATTAATATATATGAACTATTGTATACTTATTCTGAAGGTTAATTTTTCATGTGTGACTTTTCTCATGATGCTTTGTCTACATTTATATTTATTCATCTAACACATATTTATTGGCAATGAGCAAATGAAGATCAAAACAAAATTCCTGATTTCAGGTGATTTAGAATCAAATCTAATGTAACAGAACCCATTCTGACCAACACTTGAAAGCACATTCAACAGCACCTGTTCTTAAAAATCTTTTTATTTTTTTATAAGAATTGGATAAGGTGACAATATATCCTCCTTTTAATGTTAAAAAATGCTTCCTAAAGGATTTGGTTTAAGCATATGCAGAGTCTAGTGTTTATTTATAACTGTAAAATCTATTATCTGAAGTTTTGAACAGCAATCTTTTATGGTCAAACAAATACATATATTATATTACACAGATGAGATCAAGTATAGTCTTCATCTACCACAGGACTCAATTTTTTTCCTAAGCTTTTCAATTCCAATGTAATATTCACTTTTTTCTCATTGAAGGTCAAAAGAATGTTCTTAAGTAATTCCTTTTTCTTTGTATTAAACAAAGTTTGGACACTACGGGCAAGAACGATTTTCTGCCATACATGTGGTTAAGCTGAGCTGCATAATGTGAGGCTGTATTGTACTGGTGTTTGACTCCACCCCATATATGAAGTGCCACCATCAATACACCTGCAATAGCTAAAAATGTAACAATACCACAGAGACGTTGGAGGGGCATCTTAAGATATGCTTCTAGAATATTTTTCAGAATTAATAATTTTCTTGGCAGAGCCGTGTAAGGATCACTGAGTCCCCATGGAAATGCTCTACCACATTTGGCAGGGTTTGCTTAACTGTGCATATCACATACAAGTCTGAGATCTTTCCACTGAACCTCATGGTCACTGAGCATCACCTTTTCTCTGCTAGTATTTTGGCACATTTTCCATGCCACCTTCAACAGCTGAAATTTCTCTCATCCATCAAGTCTGGCTGAAAAATGTTATCTCTTCTATGAAGTGTTCTGTGAACTATTCAAGCAGAAGAAATTGTTCTCTCCTTGGGCTACTTCATTCCATTCCCTAGAAGAGCAGGTTTTACGTTGCATTATATTGAGCTGAGCGTGACTCTCCTCTCCTTTATTGGGAATTCCTTGAGAGTGAGCAGCCTAGCTTCTTCATACTCCTTCATACACGTCATCCTCACAGCGCCAGGGTTTAACACACAGCCAGAAACTTGTAACTATTAGTTTACTAGAGATCATGTTTTAAAAACTGCACTGAGATTCAATGTTGAGAATTTCTCCAATAACTGAGGATGCTTAAGCAACAGAGAATTGGATGTTCCTATGTTTTTATTAGCTAAAGCATTTTCTATTTGTCCTGCATACACTATATATCTTAATTGTATGAAATGTTTGAATTTGGGTTTAAATATGGAATAGAGGGAAATAAACCTATCAATCACTTTAAAAATATGGCTTTTGTATACACATAATCAGTATAGGTTCCAAATCTCAGACATACAGCTTAATCAAAATTAAAAGATTATTTTAAATAAAATCCACCAAATATAATGCATTTCTTACTATAAGATGTATATAATCTAGTTATGATTAATGGCATTATTATGAGTCCCAAATCTCATTATTGAGTATTGCTGAATTTACTTGCAATTCAATTTTTAAATGTAGTAAGATTAAAACTATTCAATGACTCCTTATAACTTGTGGCAAATCATTATTACTTCCTCCAATTGCTATTGTAATATTATTAATCATAATGAATTCTTTTGAAATTCAGTGAAGCAGCAATATATTATTCCACATGCATTTCTACTCTAAATTAGCTGTAGTGCCTTAAATGTCTAAAAATTATTATTAAGTTACCATATAACACCTGCAGAATCACAATCAGACAAAGAAATTTATTCCAAATGAAATTACTTTGACCACTTCTACTGGCAGTGGAAGTCAGATAAATGAAAAAAGATGAGACGTCCTAAAGTAAAATATTTCCAAAGCGTGCAAGACTATTAAATTTTCTTTGCAAATAAGCCTAATAGGCTTCAATGAGAAAAGATTAAAATACAAAGACGTTTGTCTTAACCTGAGAAAATCCAAGTGAGTTCAGTCGTGTACATTACACACATCTCCACTGTAATTAAACATTCAGCAGGATTTATGGGGACAATGAGATCATGGCTCCAAGATAAATTGGTCATCACCTCTATCTGTAAGGTTTTCTGCTCACAATAACAAATAATGAGGGAGGAAGAAACAAAAGGCAGTCTTTCCTTTCTTGTCATTTAGTGGATTTCCCACTGTGTGATGTGGGTTACTTGCTGTTGCTGAGCAACTTGTAGAAGTCACAGTATTTGGGAATCTCTGTCTTCACTCAAAGCTTCTCTCCTTTTCATCCTGATATGAATAAAATAGATTGAGAGTCTGCAGAAGAGAAAATTATAAAAGCCCACCTCCTTGCATGCAATTTAAAAAGATGTTTCAGTCCAAGATAGAAGGGAGAGAAGTTCAGGATATCAGGAGAGCTTTCAATTTCTTTTTGATTTGAGGAGTTATCTTGCAGTTAGTCTCTTTTTCTTGGTCTTTGATAAGGATCTGATGTAAATATACCTATTCCCTTAAACCTAAGCATTAAAAACATATTTTCAAAGTCATGTATTAATGACTTCATGGTTAGTTATATTAACCATAATGCTACTCCTTTCCAATGAGCCAGTGCCCCCTAAGGTATGTTACCAAAGGTAGAATGCTGTTTATATGCACATATAATGTATCTATACTTGCATGATGGATAGGCAAAAATGTCTATCCATCTCTCTATATGGCTGTGGAAAGAAGTTTCCTGTTTTATTTTTATCTATAAATTGATTTTTTAAAGATATGAGATAATATGGTGTTAAGCATATATTATGCCTGAGCACTGAGACTCAAATATTTTTATAGGACATTGATAAATTAGAGTTTCACAAAGGAGTTCATGCTTTTCACATTATTGTATGTGGTTTATGATGACTACTCCTTGGAAGAACCTGGCTTCAAGTTTTGCATGCTCACTTCTGTGTCTTTGCTATCCTAAGTTATGTAGCCTTAACTTTCTAACCTTCTCTTCCGTACAACGGAAAGCACATTAGTAGCAGGGATACTATGAGACTTAAGAGAGCATCTCAACATAGCCTCAGGATCATTGAGTGGATTGAAATAAATATTAATCTTATTTCTAGTGCTACTTATTATTTCCAGATTATTACTTCTGTTGATTTTCAGTTGACGAGACCACTTAGCATTTCAAGCGTTTCATTTTTGTTATCTCAAACCTCACTACTTCCTTGAAATTCCGAGATCAGAAATGGCTTTTAAAATCCCTTCCTTGGCATAAAAAACTGGTGATTTCTTTACACTTATGTGTTACCTTTTATTTATTATTCTATCATTGTTCTCCCCTCAGGACTTCCAGTTATTTTGTAATTTTTTCAAAGAAAGGAACTTGTTCTTTTAATCTTTTCTCTACCTGTGTCTGACAAGTGGAGTTCATTTGGTAGACAAGATATATGTCAAATAAAGGTGTACAAATAAATTCTTCTATATTGAATGATGCTCCAAATGCTACTTTATTTTTTTTTTTTTTTTGAGACGGAGCCTCAAGCTATCCCCCTGGGTAGAGTGTCATGGCATCACAGCTCATAGCAACCTCCAACTCCTGGGCTCAAGCGAGTCTCCTGCCTCTGCCTCCCAAGTAGCTGGGACCACAGGC
>CAUYQV010108431.1:0-16875 GCA_963574575.1 Galagoides demidoff
TATCTGAAGCACTGATGGGAATGTTTCAGAACCTTCTGTAGGCAACCAGCCCAAAGCGAAGGACTGGCCTGTGACACAGAGCATGAAACAGAGCTCATTAAAACCCAGACAATCTCACTAACTCAATTGCCCACTTCTTAGAAACCAGAGAAAGATACAGAAATAAAGAGCAAGGCACATCTTGGTATTTTGAGCTAAGATGACATTATCATGAAAAAATAGACACCATGTCATGAGAATTGAGGAACATTTTTCCACAACCAGCTTTCCCCACCATTACTTGATCTTTGACTTTGTATTATATGACAGGTAACATTTTTATGAACGAGTTGAGTGTCTGTGATCAGCCTTCCTATGAAATTAGTTTTGTCCCAAATGCCTGTTATTCCAGTTGTTAAATTACTTCACGTCATGCTCCAGGGCTTATATAGTATACAACAATCAAACGGGAACAACACTTTGCATAGCATTAAATGCCAAATATTCTCTAACACTCCAGTAACTGAATGACAGCCAAAAAAATATGTGTTTGTTAAGGTTCCTTGCTGTCTTGATTGCCAAGTGAGCCCAGCTTGGGAGATATTGGCTTGCCAAGTGTCAGTACTGTGTTAATATTGTTATTATTCTCTGCGAGTGAAGTATATAATGCCATTTCCTCTAAAGGTAATATTGATAGTGAGGATTACCATTACAATTTGTATAATTATTGCAGCACCAATAACTGAGTCCCCTTCATCAAATATTTATGCAACTATGCCGACACTTTCAGCAATGCTGATTATACAGGTGTTTGATAGACTGCAAAATAGCATTTTTCATTCAGCTATGGGTTTCCTGTGCACTTCAAGAGTATAGAAAACTAGGGCACTTAGTGAGAGTTTCCTCACAAGTCCGTAAGGATGAACTAGAGGATATTAACTTGGATAAAAACAGTTTGTTTTGGGAAAATCCCAGGACAAGATAGAAAAATTGCTCCCCAAACTCACATGGAGCCAAGAGACCAAAGAATGAGTCTGAAAAGTCCAGCGTGGAGGGTTAGATGGGTTTATTATTTACAAAGGCGTTTATTACTAGTCAACACAGGGATCTTCCAGGCACTCACTCCTGGTCAGTGCAGGAGCCCTCTGGACACCCATCTCCCTAGGCAGCAGCAACAGTTCTTAGATAGTAAGATTTGCATCCACCCATGCGTGGTGGTGTTGCCTTCCGTCGCTTCCCCATGAGTGACTCAAGCTCTTACATTGTACTGTCACATGCTTCTGTTGAAACAAATCAAGCATGCACAATACAATCACCATGTGCTGTCATGCAACCCATGTTATGTTAATAACATTATAATTCTCCACTAGGCAGAGATTTTAGTATTACAATTTGCTAAAGGGTATTATTTGTCAGTTAAAGCAGTTCTAAAGCAGTCAAGGCTGGTCTACACTGGTTGCCTCTGCCCCAGAAAGTGCTGAGGTACACCTTTTGTGCCTGGTCACTATCTTTTGGCATGTGCTTGGTCTATTTTGTAACAATTTTATTGAACACTTGAGGCTAGCACAGGGCAGTGTTTTTCCTTGTGTGGGGGAAACTTACATTTTCCCCTCAATCTCCTGCTACTTGGGTCAGCTAATTTTCCTATTTCTTTAATGAAGTGGGGTAGTTCTTCTCCTGCTCACATCTAAGTACATATCACGTTAGAAAGTTAAGACTTTCTAGCAAAGTGAAAGGAGAAATAAAAGGAAAGACATTGCAAAACCGCATGGTTATATGGATGGCCCAGGTGGAAAAGCTTTTTCCCTCTGATATCACAAAAGGCATATAAAAATCCACGTGGAACTTCAAATCTCATTCTCTTAGCTATCTTGGACCACAGGAACTGAACCACGACTCATGCTATAAAATTATAAATAGTTTTGCTGTTCATAGATTTTCTGCTTTGGGGGTTGTAGATGAATTGAAAGGGACAGTTAAAGACTTGTCAGAATAGAATATATGATTTCTGCCCTTCTAGATCTCTGGGCAGCACCAGGGCAGTTGGCAAGAACAAAGCAGCTCACAAAAGGCAGCAAAAAGGGAGCCAGGAAGAAAGTGGTTGATCCATTTTCTAAGAAAGATTGGTATGATGTACAGGAAAAACACTAGTCGCCAGGAATCAAGAAACCAAAATTATCTTTGATGGCCTCAAGGGTCAGGTGTTTGAAGTGACTCTGGCAGAATGATGAAGTTGCATTTAGAAAATTCAAGCTGATTACTGAAGATGTTCAGGACAAAACTTCCTGACTAACTTTGATGGCGTGGATCTTAGCTGTGACCAAATGTGTTCCACGGTTAAAAACAATGGCAAACCATGACTGAAGCTCATGTTAATGCCAAGGTTAATGGTAATTTGCTTTATCTGTTCTACATTGGTTTCACTTAAAAACAAAACCTTCCAGATATGGAAGACCTCTTATGCCTAGCACCAATAGGTTTGCCAAATGCAGAAGAAGATGGTGGAAATCATGACCTGGAGGGCAAACAAATGACTTGGAAGAAGTAGTCAATAAAATGATTCCAGACAGCACTGGAACAGGTATGGAAAAGACCTGCCAACCTAGTGACCCTCTCCATGATGTCTTCATCAGAAAAGCAAAAATGCCGAAGAAGCCCAAGTTTGAACTTGTGGAGCTCCATAGTGAGGGTAGTAGTGAGGATAAGGCAGGTACTGACGTTGAACAAGCTGATGAGTATGAACAACTAGTCCAAGAATCTGTTTAAAATGTAGACTTTCCATAATGACAAATAAAAAGGCCTAATAGTGAATTAAAAAAGAGGATATATGTAGGCTAGAGAGGAGTATGCTATCATGAGTATTTGAGAAGATGTACAACAGAAATGAGAGAAAAATAGTAAAATTAGGAAAAATTTCTAATTTTCCTAGGTTCATTAGAAAAACCATATTATTGCCACGTAACACAAAGTGAGGGTCTTATTCAAATCTCTCTTTAAGAAAGACATGTTTAAAAACTTGCAAGTATTTACTTAAAAAAGGGCCATGGGGTTATGTGCATTCTTTGTGTTAAATTAAAACATCATCTTGTATGGTAATAAAAAGTCCCCCACCACTGTTGTATCATGAAGGCAATGGGCCATTAGCCTTCATTAGCAAATCAGGGCCTAGGCTAACCCTGTTTTCTGTCTGATTATAAAGACTATGATACAGTCCATGCCACTTAATCTGGACCCAGGTAATAAGCACATCTTAATTAAGGTGCCCTGCTGGGAACCAATTTAATGCAATATATATAATAGGATTTCAATTCTGCTTTGGCGTCTCTGTACAATATAATAGGGGTAGCTAGAGAAGCTTTATGTCACTAATTTCACAAACTGAATACAATCTCAGTATCTCAGCATGAGTATTTTGAAAGCTCAGAGGAGAAAAAAAAATGAAACCACATCAACTATTTTAAAATGGTGTAAAGGGAACAGCTTTTAAACTCCTTTTCATCAGTGTCTCATTTTTAGAAGCTATGTTTAAGTGTACTGATGATAGCATCAATTGATCTCTTCTCTCTTTGTGTAAGGGCCTTTGTAAGTTTTTGGTATTTCTTGAATTAAAGAAGGTGTTTCCCCCTAAATTCCTCCTTTGATACATCTTAAGAAGAAAGAACATCTACCTGGTATACAGAACTTGAAAAATAATAGGATGGATAATAAGGAAGCATTTCGTTAATTTAGAGTGGTACATATTTATTTTTAATGCCTTATGTTTTGATTTTTATGAAAGTAATAAAATAGTTTAGTTCGAGCAAAACTCTGACAGCCGTTTGCTTATTCATCTATCAATCTGTCCATTTATCCAGCATTCCATTTATCTACTGTCCATTAATTCATGTATTCAGTCATTCACTTATTTCACATATTTCAATGAGCACCTATAAGTTTATTTCCACCCATTTCATGTGAATATGTTAATATCTCACATGATAGGTTAATATCTCGCATAATAGGTTAATAGAACCTTTTTACAGGTTATAAGCCAACTAGATTAGCAAGGGCAACAGATCTGAAGAGCACTGGGATGGGTGGGGTTGCTGCAGGTGATGATTCATTATTCACCATGTGGATCTGGTTGATCAATTACCATAAATAATTAAAAGGAGGCTTGAGTGGGTTTAAGTGATTAGAAAGTGAACACAATTCAGAATTTCATGTAAATAAATTCTGAAGTTCTTGGTCCTTTAGTCAGTTTCAGTCTGGGATATTGTTTTCCAAGGCATAGAATTTTTGATTGCAAAATAAGATAGTTCTCTTTTTTCACCAGATTTCCAAAGTGATTTATTCTTGTTCTCTTGTCCTCAAACCCCAAGGTATCTATCTATTCATCTATCTATTGAGAGAAATTTATTCTCTATGTTTTGTTCTTGCTTTTCTTTTATCATTTAAACACATTTTCTAATCATTTAGCATACGCTATTCTTTTGGTGGGAGAGAGTGTGGAGAGTGATGGCCCAGAATATTTTACAAAGCTCAGTGAATTGTGATCCTCACATGAGTGAAGGCCTGGTTTATAAAGTGAGAAAGCGAACTCCCTAGGGGACTACATATTGATGAGCTTTAAGGAATAAAAGATAGGGGCCTTAAATGTAACCTCTATTCATTTCATTTTGTTTGGCAGAGATTGCAAGAAAGCTCACAGCACTGAACTGTAACAAATGAAAACCTTGATTTCAATTACATTACATTCTTGGGACTCGTGGTAGGCACGTTAAATGGCTATACTTAATTTAATTAAATATTTAACAATCAATTGCATTTATCTGGCTAACAACATTTAACAGAATATCTACCAATTATATCATATCATTAAAACAATTGTAATCTTTAAAGTGAGCCAATTCATTTTTATTCCTTACCTTAAACTCTTAAATTTCATAAATTTCCTTAGGCCAGTTAACAGGTATTTAATAAAGATAACTAAATGTGTTCTAATTTTTGCTGATGCAGATTCTCTGTTATAAATGCAAACAAGTTCTGGGAACTTACATTTGCAAACAAATGTGGAAGAAAGATAAGATATTAATAGTTTATCAATGGAACTTCTTTCAAACTCATCACCATTACCACAAGGAAGTCCAAATTATACGTAATCGTCATACCTGTTTATATCATATTTCACCCTTTGTAAATCATTAATGCACATTTTATCTATTCATTCCAATGATCCATCTCTGAGGACAGACACATCATGATTTTTCTCTCATAGATTAATAATATGAAATCCAGAAAAGTTAACATTGAACAGATCACTTGTAAAATTTAAATGTGAATAAGTGAAATTTTGAATTTAGACTTTTCTTCTGAAGTTCATGTGACTCCCCGGAGTCTCAAGTGACAAAGCAAAATCTCATACAATTGTGCATGCATTTGTAAAATTTTAACAAGTGGAAATAAAATGTCTACATCTAGACCTTAAAACACACGAGAGATAAGAAAAATAAAAACAATATGTTTAAATCACTAAAGCTCTTTCGTTTAGTCATACGCTTTATTTTTGATCATCAGAGCTATCTTGCGGCTGCTTTTATTATGCCCATTGAACTGATGAAAGGTGGGAGAGGTTAAGTGACTTGCCCAAGGTGATTTAGTCTTAGAGCTTGCATACAGCCCTCAGCAAGGAGTCTCTTATGCACACACATCTCCCACTGTGGCTTCTGTCTATAAAGCACTGGGTTTTATTGCCTCATATATGCCATCTCAGAGTTCTAAATTCTATCCTAAATGTGAAAGTCATGTAACTCTGCATCCTGATCTTGCCAAGAGATTGCTATTCTATTATTCCCTGCACAAAACCATGAAGGCTCTTCGTGCAAACATCAGATTTTCAGCAAACTTCTGTTCCTTATTATACCTGAACTATTTAGTTGGCTAAATTGTTTCTAAGTTGTATATCTGTCCTCATACATAAACGATTGCGGGTAACAATACTGTTCCAATAATCTTAAGAATAAAAAGGATTAATTGGATGGAATAGGGAGTTTCTTCCCAGCTGGAATTCATTAAAACTAAAGCTCTCTGTGTCTATGTCTCTATATCTCGCCTTCTCCCTGGTAACCTCCTTAACCTCCTATGGTCTCTGAATCTCCCTCATTCTTCTTTCTGGCTTCTTTTGTCTGAATGAAAACAACATGGTTGCTCCGTTCTAACTTCTCTCCTAAGTGATCACCATCATCTAATTGATTCACTAGCATTTTTCTTTTAGTTCAAATTACGAAGAAAGTATGCATCTATTTCTGGGCCACTGATCTATGTGTCTATCCCTCCACCAATTCCCCAGTCTTGACTAATATATATATAATTAGGCTTGAATTTTAGGTAGACTGATTTCTTACCATGGTAGTCTTCTTTTCCAAGTACCTTTATGCTTCCATATAAACTTTAGAATAATCTGGCATATATTCACAGAAAAACTTCTGGGATTTTGAAAGGAATTTTGTTAAATCCATATTTAGATTTATATGTGGGGAGGATTGAGAGCTTTACCGTGTTGTTCCTTCAATTAATGAACACAGTATGTCTCTTTACATATTTAGATCTTCTTTGAGGTATTTCATCAATGTTGTGTATTTTCATTTAAAAATGGTGAAATATATTATTATGTTACCAAAGGACCATCTTTCTACTCCTAAATAAATGACACTTTGTTAGAAAAAAAAAAAACTTAAGAGAAATACATGTTATTTCTCAGCCTTGCCTATGCTTTAGTCTTCTTGGTCCCATCAGCTATGGTGAATACAGATAGAAGAGGTATAAAGAGGATCAGGTAGCTTTTAAGGCATCTTAGGACCACCCCCATAGGGGATGTTGCATATTGTCGACCATTTTAAAAATATACTTCAAAACATTATGGGAGTAAAGATGGTTTGGCTATATGAATTGCTTTTGTACCATTTGAGCCAAAATTATAAGTATACCTCTCACCTGTATAGGGTGCATTGTACACATTAGATGTAAATTTACCCACCACCATCTGCCCCTAGTCTGCTTGCTTTCTGTTGATTTTTACTGCCATATGTACATGTGAGTGCTGATCCATTAGTTCCAATTTATCAGTGAATACATGTGATGTTTGTTTTTCCATTCTTGTGAAACTTCTCTTAGAAGAATGGTCTCCGGTTCCATTCAGGTTGGTACATATTACCTTTTGTTCATCATGATGTTTTTACGGCTGAGTAAGTACTCCATGCTATGCATATACCACATTTTATTAATCTACTCATGTGCTGATGGGCACTTGGGTTGGTTCCATAACTTTTCCATTGTGAATTGTGCTGCAATAAACATTTAAGTGCACTTGTCTTTTTGAGAAAATGACTATTATTCTTAAGGTAAATACCCAGTAACAAGACTGCTGGATCAAATGATATGTCTACTTTTCGTTCTTTGAGCTATCTCCAAATGACTTGCCATAGAGGTCATACAAGTTTGCAGTCCCCTCCACAGTGTTAGTCTTTCTTTCTTTCAGCATCTAAGTCAGCATCTGTTGTTTTGAGATTTTTTTGATAAAAGCCATCCTCACTGGGTTTTAGTAGTACCTCATTGTGGTTTTGATCTACGTTTCCTTGATGGTTAAAGATGTTGAGCATTTTATCATATGCTTATTGGTAATCTGTCTATCTTCTTTTGAAAATATTTTGTTCATGCCTTTTGGCTACTTTTTTATGAGATCGGAAAAATCATTTTATTTTTTTGACTTATTTGCTTGATTTCTTTATAGATTCTAGCTATTAGCCCTTTGTCTGATAGCCATTTGCCTGTATAACTTGCACATATTTTCTCCTATTCTGTAAGCTGTCTATTTACTCTATTGATTATTTTCTTGGCTGTGCAGAAGCTTTTAATTTAATCATGTTCTATTTTTGCTTTTTGTTGTAGCTATAATTGCCTTTAGGGGTCTTCTTCATAAATTTGTTGCTTAGGCTTTATGTCCACAAGAGTTTTTCCAGCATTTTCTTCCAGAATTCTTACATTTTCATGCCTTAGAGTTTTTTATCCATCTTGAATTATTACCTTGAAGTAATTTTTGTGAGTGGTGAGAGTGTGGCTCCTGTTCTAATCTTCTGCATGTGGCTATCTAATACTACCAACACTATTTGTTGAATAGGGCTTATTTTTCACAGTGTTATTTTGTTATTGTCTGCTTTATCAAAGATCTGATGGGCCTATGAGGATGTTTTAATATATGGGTTTTCTGTTCTGATCCCTTGGTCTATGTCTTCGATCCTGTGCCAGCACCATGCTGCTTTAGTTACCATAGACTTGTAGTATAGCTTGAAGTCAAATTG
Organism: Galagoides demidoff; assembly: GCA_963574575.1. Taxonomy (NCBI): domain Eukaryota; kingdom Metazoa; phylum Chordata; class Mammalia; order Primates; family Galagidae; genus Galagoides; species Galagoides demidoff. The sequence goes on from CAUYQV010108431.1 coordinate 8,316, forward strand.
TCCTTTTAGCTTAAGGATGATTTGGCTATTCATGCTTCTTTCTGGTTCCATACAAAGTACATAATTATTTTTTCCCGATTTGCAAAAAACGGCATTGGTATTTTAATGGTGATTGCATTGAATCTGTAGATCACTTTGGGTAATATTGACATTTTAATAATGCTGATTCTGCCTATCTATGACCATGATATGTTTTCCATTTGTTTACATCCTCTGTAATTTCCTTATTCAGTAATTCTTAGTTATCTTTGCAGAGGTCTTTTATGTTGTTGACCATTTTAAAGCAGAAGAACTGACTCATTTTGCCACAAAAAAATTATTCACAAGCTCTATCCATTTATTAGGTTCCCCCAAAAATTATGAAATAAAGGAGATAGACCTTCTGACATGAATTTATTTTCAGGATAGTAAACGAGATCATTTTCTCTCTGGGATAGATATTTTGAATGTATTTAGAAACCTGGGCCTTCACTTCTTCTTCTTTTTTTTTTTTTTAATTTCCTGTGTGATTTTTTATTTATTTATTTTAATTTTAGTTTAATTTTTTATTAAATCATAACTGTATACATTTATGGGGTAAAATGTGATGATTTAATATACAGCGTGGACTGCTTAAATCAAACTAATTAACATAAACATCCCCTCACTTATTTTTTGTGGCAAGACATTTATACTTTACTCATAGTTTTTTTGAAATGTACCCTTGCATTATGCACACGAGGCAAGATCACACCAAATGTCCTCTCTCCTCCCTCCACCCACCCTCCCCCTTCCCTCCTCTCTCCCTCCTTTCCCCTCCTTCTTGCTGGACTATATTTGTGTTTTATTATTCATCTAAATGTGTGATTATATATTGGCTTCATAATAGTATTGAGTACACTGGATACTTTTTTCCATTCTTGAGATATTTTACTATAAGAATATGTTCCAACTCCAACCAGGTAAACATAAAAGATATAAAGTCTTCATCTTTTTTATGGCTGAATAGTGTTCCATGGTGTGCATATAACAAAGCTTGTTAATCCATTCCTGGGTTGGTGGGCATTTAGGTTGTTTCCACATTTTGATGATTGTAAATTGAACTGCAATAAATAGTCTAATGCAAATGTCCTTATGAAGAAAGGTTTTTGTTTTTGTTTTTTCTTCTGGGTAGATGCCAACTAATGGTATTGCAGGATCAAATGAGAGGTCTAATTTGAGTTCTTTGACGATTCTCCATACTTCTTTCCAAAATGGTGTATTAGTTTGCAGTCCCAATTGGCCTTCACATCTGAGGATCACAACCTATTGCCTCATTTTAGGGAGCCATAAAGTTTTGCAGGGTTTTTTTTAACTGATTTCATTGAGTTAATCTCTTCATTTGAAAATATACTCCAAAAGTTGCTTTTATAATCATTCTAAATGGGCAAGATTGAGCTATTCAGATCTAGTGTTAGCATAAATAATGGGTGATATAGCTGCTACTGCAGTATTTTAGACACTAAACAGACAAAAAAACTGCTAAAAGTCTGTGGACTTATAGAAATAGTAGACTATCCTCCACTCTGCAGTTTCCCCACACAATAAGAGACATCTTTAATAAATGCCTACTTCCCTCTACCAAGTGTTCTGGTGATGACTGAAGTTTGACTCAATCTTATATATTCACCTATGGAAAGCTACAAGAGGTCTTACTTAAAAGGCCCATTTCTGAGAGAAAGGATCATAGCTGAGGCGAATGGAGTCAAAGGAAAACACTGCTAGTGGAAATGAGTACAGTTAACAGATGCACGCAGCAATGTGGACTCAAGATAATTAACAGTCTCCCTAAGCTTTAGGGTTGAGGTATAAAAAACAGAAGAAGGCACCATTACCGTGCACCAAAAAGCCTGGGCTTGCGACTCCTCCAAGTCAGGTAGAGACAGTCTGGACTGACTGTATCTAATCAGTGTGCTGGTATGGAAAATTCCATACCATGGAGAATAGCCTAAGATTTTTGTTTTGGAAAGGTTAAGATTCCTCTGTACATTAGATGGCTCTGTCTGTTGGAGTTTTTACTCTATGTGGATATACATCATAAATAATTTTTTTTTCTTCACGGCAGAGAAAACTGTGACATGTGAAGACACTTTTCTTTCAATATTTAACTAAATAAAAGTAAACATGTTTACTAGCCACCCTAAAATTATACATAACTATTTTGTTCGATTCTTTTTGTTACAGATTAGAAAACTGATGCTCAAAGAGGTTGAGTGGTTTGTCTAAAATCCCAGGATTAGTTTGGATAGTTCAAAATTATAACTAAATTTTATTGGTTTTTCTTCCCAATGCTTTTTCCCTTAGGTACAACACCCCCCAAAAGATTAAAAAAGAAAATTCAAACAAAGAGACAACAAATTTCCAATCTGGAAAATATGCAACAGGGATTTCAGAGACAATAGCCTAAACATGTCCAATTGACGGTCTATTGAAAATTTAATCTAGCAAGGCTCAAAACAGTTTATATAATTTTTATTACATTTCCCACTGTGTCCATATTCAGTTGTTTCAAAATTAAACATGGAAATAAGAACCTTTATTTTTGTGACTTTTTTTTTAATTCCCTTTGCCACAATAAGACACTGATATTTTCATGATTAAAAAGAAAAAAAAAAACAATTGGAAGAGGCTATATCACTCTTTTTCTGACAGGCAAGACGAGACTTAAAAGTTTCATTATAACATCATAACTTTGGGAAAAAAAAAAAATGTGCCTCTGGGATACATTAAAACTTTAACCAGAATTGACAGTGCTGGGTTGTAAGGAGGGAAAGAGTTTGAAATTTGAAGGTGAAGAGTCTGTAAGTATCATGTCACTATATAAAGGCACTATCCCAAATCTGCTTGAATAAAGGGTGTGTTTTTAATTTTATTTTAATTTTACTTTAGAAGCAACTCAAATTGCTTTTTGACTTCAGAGATACCAGAATATTCATGTATTGAAAAGTAATTCAAAGTTTCCACTTATAAGAAACTTATGGATTATAAAGAATTGAATGAAAAATAGAGGAAAGACTGTCCTATGGGGCACAGAAATTCTCCTCTCACCCCCAGCCAGCGTGTCTGATCTTCTATAAGCCACACCTCGACTTCTAGTATTCCATAGATATCCTTACTTCTCTCAAATGAAATTTTATCCAGCTGCATGTCAAAACTTCTTGAAATATATATCAGAATCTCCTCTTCCTCTCTTCCACTTTATAATTTCTCTTGCACTGAAATTACTCTTACTCCCGGCCTCTGTGCACGGTTTCTTTGTTCTAGGAAGTTTTCTGACCCTACTTGCTTCTCCTCCCAGCAAGCTTGTCATGACTACTTCCCATCTCTTTTCTTGAGTCTTTGTTTTCTCTAGGCATAGCCTAATCGTTAATTTTTATTGGCTTCACTTTCCATTCTTTTGCCTTTTTTGTATGTTATGTGTTGGCATCCTGCAATTTCCTTTGTTTGGCAGATTTTGACTTTTGTTCATCAGCTGATTAACTGACATTTCACTTTCTCACACAGTGTCTCTACTTGGTGGCACCACCCTTAACACAAGAGCATGCCAATGTGTGCCATGACTCGCATTTTTTATTGATGTTGCCTGCATTTACTTAAAAAAAATGTGGAGAACAGGAAGACGTAGCTAGAACAGCAAATAAAGTGCTATAGAAGTGCAATGAATTTGGTTATAGCTTTCATATAACCAAATAGCCTAAGAATGTGGGGAGGGGGGAGGGAGAAGGGAGGGGGATTGGAGGGACCATTTTTGAGGTCTATCTTACAGGGGTACAAGTGAAACTCTCCAAGAGTAGAATCAGAACATTTTAAAACAATAACTGAGAAAATGACATGAAGGCTGTGTTGATCAGTTTGATGGAAGTATTTCGGATTGCATGTGAAAACCCCACACTGTACCCCAGAAGGGCATTGATGTACATAGTTACCATTCAATAAAATTAAAAAAAAAAAAACTCAGTACAATAATAAAAAGAAGATGCCGACCTGTGATAGATTCTGTTGTCTGAAAGTTTGCTGCTACCAAATAGTTCTAAGGAGAGCAATGTTAAAGGTACCCTTTCCACAAACCCTTCTTTTATCCCCAGATTGCAGGGTGGTTTTAGGGACAATTTCTTTTTTCCCCTCTGAGTCTATTAATCAGGTACAATCCAAGCTCCAGGGGAGACCTGTCTGGTGGTGGAAGGAAGAGCTCTAAGGTGATTTTAATTGAAATTTATCTGATACTGGAACATAATCACATAAATGGCAAGGAAACTGTCCTCACCTGGGCAGAGGGAGAAAAAAATGAGTTCAAGTTCTATGTGTATCTATGTACAGTCTTATATGTGTATTTTTCAGTGTTTTTAGAAATAGGCTTGCCATTGGATATAAAATCCATCCATAGATTTTCCTCTTACCTCTGAAGGTTGCATAGGTTTTCAAATTCTAAATTAACCACAGCAAATAATTTGTTTGCTAGGCTGGGCTAGCAGGACAACACCTTTTTATTCAGTTGACAAATGATCACCAGGCAGGGGATGGTGAGGAGATAGAGGACTATGAAACTCTGGCCAAACTCTGCACTTTTTGTTTGCTGTCTCAGTGGAAGGACACAGACAGTTAACTGGACAGTCTGCTGCTGTAGACACTGGGGAGGGAGGAAGCTCCTGCAGAGGGTGGGGCTGCCAGGACTTAGGTATCTCAGTATAGTTACAATATAGTAGAAAGTCTCCTTTGAAAAGAGGTGAACGGACACAGTGTGTGCAATCCTCTGGGCTTTTCCTATAAGCAAGCAGCCCCTTTTGGCCTTTTCACATATGAAGTTGCTAAGATCATCAGATTGTCAAAGAGCAACAACAACAAAAAAATCCAAGGTCTTTGGATCTGAGACGTAATACCTGAATTATTTCTTAAGAAAAAGTAGAACAGGTTGTATTCATTTAAGTGTTGTCTGAGTAATTAGGAGACAACCTTTGCTGTTATGTTTTTCAATTCTTTTCTAAACTTACCGGAAAACAGTCCCCCACCTGTGAGTAGCATAAGTTTCCATTAAGGTTTATGTTCTCATTTGATCTTTGTAACAATTCCACAAAGGCAGTTCTCAGGACACACACCAATCTCCCCTCATCTTAAAGATGGAAGGTCCGAGGCTCAGAGAAATGAAATGAAATGGGGGAGTGGAGTTCACAAATTATGTCTTCTATCTCCAAACTCCTGCTGGTCTGTTTGTTTGATAGCCGCTAATGCTAATCTGTTCTTAGTTGGACAAAAGGGTGTTGTTAGAAGTAAAAGTCATATAAAATAAATTAATGATTTCTTCTTCCTAGTGTGAAGGAGACTGTGGAATACAGCAGACACATTAGTCCCCCCTGTGTGAAAATCTGGCCTTTAGCTACCTATATGTTGCCAGGATGGACCTAGATGGCTTAATGAAAGCGGAAGGGGAGTCTGTTTCCAGACAGATAGGTTCAGTAGATATTCCGTGAAGAACTAGAACTGACCTACTAAAAAATTATATTACAGAAGTTCATAAATCAAATATTTATTATATTCACTTGCTTTTCTTTTTAATTTAAAACAAAGCCCATAAGCTCGAATGGTGGGTATCTGAAAGAGATGACGTTCACAATTTTATAATAGAATTACAGATTCATAAAGGATCCAATTTCTGCTATAAGTAGGCAGTCTCTTTTGGTCTTTTCATGTATGAGGGACCTGCCACTATAATGACTGCTATAGGGTGGCTAATGTTATCTAAATATTGCCTAAATACTTCTAAAAGTAGGTAGGAAGATTACAGAATCATACATTTTTCTTTCTTAAAGAAACCTTTAAGATAATTATTTGTAACAACAACAACCAGGCTATTATATACATTAAACAGGCTGGTTTTTTTTTTCTCATGACAAACTAAATCCTCCTTAGCAACAACCCCCCACCCCCACCCCCCGCATTCTGTCTGAGGTGTCCCTTGGTACATAGCAGTAGAATAATCCAATGTTCTTTGGCCAAAAGGCCACTCACTTGAAGACCATTATTTTTTACTCCCTCACTTTCTCTTCCTTAGGCCGAACATTTCCAATTCTTTGTGTTTCTGTGCATTATTTAGACTTCATCCATTCTTAACTTATAATTCTATAGGTACTTATAGAGACCTTCCGTGTGTGAACCTGGTATTTTTTATGTAATACCTTTTCCTTGCAATATGAATTACAACCTAAGAACTGGGGGGAAGAAAGCTATTTGTACACATACACATATATGAACACATGTACATTTTTAATCATAGAGAACAAACACTAGAAAGTAAATAAATGACAGAGAAGTTGAAAAACTAATTTGCACGTTTAAAATCAATGTTTTCACTTTTGATGTTGAAGATATTAATTTTAGGGTTAATTATAGCCACCCCTTGGAGACAAAGCTGCTCAAAGGTACCTCACAGCTGAGTGTCAGGTGTAGATGCCTATGAGGAGACAGACTCAGCCCCAACAGCCTGTTGACTGTGTTCCACCCAGGACATAGAAAGTGTGAAAATTCAATTGCAAAAAAAAAAAAATGCATTGATTTAGACCCTATTGTTCTTTTTTTTTTTTTATTGAATGGAAACTATGTACATTAATGCACTTCTGGGGTACAGTGTGGGGTTTTCACATGCAATCCGAAATACTTCCATCAAACTGATCAACACAGCCTTCATGTCATTTTCTCAGTTATTGTTTTAAAATGTTCTGATTCTACTCTTAGATTCACTTGTACCCCTGTAAGATATACCTCAAAAATGGTCCCTCCAATCCCCCTCCCTCCACCTATTCCCCCCTTCTCCCCCCCCATTCTTAGGCTATTTGGTTATAGCTTTCATATAAAAGGTATAAATTAGTTTCATAAGAGGGGTGTGTACATTGGATACTATTGCTTTTTTTAAAGCCAAAAAATAGTACCCCAGACTAAGTTACATGAACAAGTATAATAATTCTTGATACTATTGTTATGATAAACAGGCATGCAGTGAATGTAAATAGCTCATAAATGATTATTTAATGACAAGTGTCTTTAAAATTAAATAAATCACTTTCACAAAATTCGCCTAAAATTTCCAGGTTTTTCATTCAACAGAAGACATACGGGAAAATGTTTCAAACCACAAAACAATGATAAAATATAAAGTAGAAAAATGTATATATTTATGTCTTTTTTTCATGACTGGGTTTAAAACTCCTAGCCCCAACCCCAATCTGGAACTCAATACAGACAGGCCAAGTGACTTTTACTGCACCTTTATATCTTAAGATATCAGTCAGATTTCAAACAATATATTAATTTTAAAAAACAAAATTCCATTATAGCAAGTATTTAATAATGCTTTTCTGTGTCCGTTATCCAAAAACAATGCATTGTTCATGTTATATAGGATGTCTCTCTGACATTACCTGTTTTCATTGTGGGAGTTCAGTATTTCAGATTATCTTAACGTATTTTTAAAATTTAAATAAGGTAAAGGCCAAAACTTACAAAAATTTAATTAACCACTGAAACCAAAATCATTAGAAAGACAACCAAAAATAAGATCCTAAAGTTTTATTTGATTTCAAGGACTGATTTTATTGTTAATTTTAATTTCAGAATGCTACGGAGGTACAAATGTTTAGGTTACATGGATTACTTCTGTACTGCTTGTGACAAAGTTATAAGTGTGCCCATCACCCAGACTGTGTACTCTGTACCTTCTAGGTATGATTTCACCCATCCCCTTCAGCACCCCACCACCACCTGCCCAATTTTCCTTGAGTTTTACCTGTACCTACGGAGTTGAGTGCTTATTCGGTTAGTTCCAATTTAATAGTGAATGCCTATGGTGTTTGTTTTTCCATTCTTGTGATAGTTCATCAGAGAGAATCTCTAGTTCCATCCAGATTGATAGAAAAGGAATTACTTCATTTTTGTTAATGGCTAAGTAGTGTCCTGTGGTGTCCGCACACTACATTTGATTAATCCACATAAGAATTGATGGACACTCGGGTTGATTCCCCATCTCTGTGACTGTGAATTGTGCTGCGATAAACATGTGAGTGCAGGTGTCTTTTTGATTAAAATGACTTTTTTCTCCTTTGGGTAAATACCCAGTAGTGGCATCACTGGATCAAATGGTAGGTCTATTTTGGGTTCTTTGAGTTATTGCCATATTATTTTCCACAGATGCCGTGCGCATTTGCAGTCCCATCAACACCATGGGAGTGTTCCTTTCTCTCTGCATCCACACAAGCATCTGTTGTCTTGGGAATTTTTGATAAAAGCCATTCTCAGTGGAGTTAGGTGATACCTCATTGTGTAAAGACTTAGAATGATCTGAGCACTCATAGGGCTTCTCCTCTGCAAAAAGGGCTGCTAAGAATCCCAAGGGTAGGCTCGGCGCCTGTGGCTCAATCGGCTAAGGCGCCAGCCACGTACACCTAAGGTGGTGGGTTCGAATCCCCAGCCCGGCCTGCCAAACAACAATGATGGCTGCAACCAAAAAATGGCCAGGCGTTGTGGCGGGCACCTGTGGTCCCAGCTACTTGGGAGG
>CAUYQV010108434.1:0-18035 GCA_963574575.1 Galagoides demidoff
AATGATGGCTGCAACCAAAAAATGGCCGGGCGTTGTGGCAGGCGCCTGTGGTCCCAGCTACTTGGGAGGCTGAGGCAGGAGACTCGCTTGAGCCCAGGAGTTGGAGGTTGCTGTGAGCTGAGATGCCATGGCACTCTACCCAGGGGGATAGCTTGAGGCTCTGTCTCAAAAAAAAAAAAAATTCTTTTGTTCATTTTGTTATTCAGCACTTTTCTGGATTAGTACCTGATAATTGGTAGTCACTAACTGTATTGTTATTTAATTAATAATAACAATAACTAAAATTTATTGAGAACTTAGCTTGTAAACTTTCTACATATTAGTGCATTTAATTTTTATCACAGTTCTTTGAAATATAGTATTTACTAAGATACATTTATTCTTTGAAGTTAGTGGCATGATTTTTCTTTTGGATCCATTCATTCAACATGTATTGCAATTTATATTCTATGAGCAAAACTGACAATAAACAAGTTAAATGATAAATAATATTTAAAATCATAAGTATTATGATTAAACTTGGGAAGGAGATGGGAGTGAGTAGGGTGTGGGAATGAGAGGGAAGCTGTTTAAGGATCTTTCATATTTTATTCTAAATAGCCATAGACTATTTAAGAAAGGGAATAAGTAATCTGATTTACATTCTTAAAACTTTACTCTCATTCCTTTGTGGAAAGTGGACTGTAGGATATCAAGAATCAGAGCAGTATTGCTGCTTAAACTAGGTTGGGAGTAATGGGGATGGTGAAGAATCTATGTCAGCCAGAGATGGCAGTTATTTTAGAGTTAGATCCAGAAAGACTTGTTTGATAGACCCAAGAATGACTTTCGGCCTGAGCAACTAAAGGTATTGGCTTATCATAGGAGTGGGTTTAGAGTTGGAAAATGAAGTGTTATGAGAAAGGTGGCAAATACTTTCATACATGGGATAGTGGTACTACAATTTAGTTTCATTTCCTTTTGAAATGTATTCCATCTTCTAACCTTTTTTCACTGTTTCTCCCAAACGATTTTTACAAAAAGTTGGATTGATTTTTTTTTTTTTTAAAGCAATGGTGTCAGCAAAAAGCCAGTGGAATAAGAAGAAAAACCTCAAACTGACAGCCAGTATTCTTTCCAAATTCAGCATCTTCTGAATCTTTGTAACACAAAATTCAATATTTAGGAGCCAGTTTAGGATATTTATGTGATTTATATTTACAGATTTGCTGACACTTTATTTTTCTTTTGGGTACCCAGGTGGTTATTGGCATTAGACTAGACCAACTTCCATAAAAGTGCAAGTGATTGTCAAGAAATACTTCCTCCTGTTCCAATACCACTTTCTTTACCCACCTACCATATTTCACCTTGTTTCTTCCCCTTCTCCACTTTTAAAGTGTATTTACATAGGAATGAACTGTGTTAGTCTGTCCTTTGGGGTGAATGGATATGTGTATATCTGGATATGGTATTCTACACTTCTTTGAAGAAAGATGTCCCAATCTCTTGGTATTCAAAACAAGGAAACGTACAGCTGGGAAACTTTCAAAGAGTTTCTTCCCGGGCTAGCAACTTTGGATATCAGTCGGAAAGATAATGTAAGTCAAAGAAGCAAGGTAAGATAACTGTGGCAAGCTGGAAAGAGCTTGCTTTGCCTAAAGTGTATAGCTGCTAATCACCTTCAGCCATGCACTGGGAACAGGAGCACAGTAGAGTCCATGCTCTTTAGATTTTCAGAAGAAGCTAGAAATAGATGTGTCTCCTGATTTTTAAATGGGGCAACACTCTAAAAGCTAAAGAAAATATTTGGGTAAGCTGCTGACTATGAATTTATAGCTTCTGGCTATTAATTCATAGCTTCCGATCTAGCCAGTTTTCCTTATTTATAATTAGAGAAACACCCAGAGATGTAATGACTTTCCTCTGCTCACACAGCAGTTACTGGCAGAGCAAGTAATAGAACCTGGGTCTTTCTCTTTGTGCAACACTCTTTACACTAGGAACACTAAAGTTTTTTTTGGGATCTGAGGAAAGCTCATGTCTCGAATAGTACATGTACAGCCCAAAGTTTGCATACACATTTGAGGGTTTTAGACCCCTTGAAATCCATACATGAATACTAAGTAAAAAATCCTCTTATACTTGGCTGTTCTTGTGTTTGCAATGTAAATGAACAGGCCCCAGTATAAAACATGGGCAAACTCATGGGAAGAAGCAGGAGCCCTAGGTCCCTTATTTCTGCCTCTCTCCTTTCCTTCTTTCCTCCCTCCCTGCCTGTCCTCCTGATTGCCTTTTTTAAATTTTGTATACCACATCTTAATTATGCAATTACTAGAAGTACACATTAAGTCTAAAACTCTTCTACTGTTCCCAATACCATTCTCAGCAATAATTGTTTTGGTAATCTTTTACATACATATATATAATCTATAGAAAATAATAGTTTTATGGGTTTTTAAAAAATTCCACTTTGCAAGTTTTTAAAAAATTTGACAATGTATATTGCCTTGTATCCAGATACACACAGATTTATTGTATTCTCTTTATTAGCTACGTCATATTTCCTACTTTGTTAATTCCACAGTTTATTTAGCCACACGCTATTGATTGAGTAATGCCTAGGATTTTTACAGGTATTTTTTGTTGTTGTTGTTGCAGTTTTTAGCCAGGACAAGGTTTGAACCCGCCATCTATTGTATGTGCGGCCAGCGGCCCACTCCCTGAGCCACAGGCACTGCCCAAGTTTTATAGTTTTTTGTTATTACGAACAAAGCTGTAGTAAATACTTTTGTGCATGCTTTTTTGACAGTTGTGCTGATGTTTCTCAAGGGGAAACCAGAAGTGGACTTGCTAGGCATGTGATTTCAGAGTAGCATTATCATGTTATACATCCATCAGCAACATCTGGATGCCCCCAATTCCCTCAGAGGCCCTTAACACTGTTACCAGATTACAGTTTTTTTCAGTTCAATGGGTAATAAATGATACCTTAATTATGAGTAAATTTGAGCATCTTTTGATATGTTTATTAGCCATTTCACATTGCTGTTATGTTCATATTTTAGGTTGGGATTTTCTTTGGGCTTATTTGGCTTTTTCTTACTGGTTTATAGAAATTCCATACGTGCTTCTTTTGTGTGTGTGTATTTTTGATACCTGCCTCTTCTGTTGTATGTATAAATCTTTTTCATTTGGACCTTTCTGATCCTGGTTTTACCACTGACTGGTTCTGTGATTTTGGGAACCTTGTTGTCAAAGCCATTTTTCTCCTTGTGAAGTGAGAATATGTTACCTCTTAGTTATTGTGTTACTGCGAAATGCCAGTGAAAGAGTGTATGAGCTCTGTGAATTTGGGTTTCTCATTTGATTTTCACCAGCCATTTTTCTCAGCTGTAAAGTGAGAAGAGAACGCACTTCTTTTTAGAGTTATTGTGAAATGCCAGAGAAAGAGCATGTGAAAGTGCTTTGGAAAGTAAAGAATACTTTCAAGTAAAGCTCTTTCTTTGTCCTTTCTTTGGTTTTATTTTGACTCATACCTGGGAGCTGGCTCTTTTAAGCATTCCACAGTTCTACTGGGTAATCAAATTCTGAGGGGTGGGTGTCGCAACATAGAACTTGTCTTTTTTTATTCTATAGTCTTTGGGGGAGGAAAGAGGTAAATAAACAAGATCTGCTTAGGCCAAACTCCTGTGTTCTTGGAATGCATTTGGATGGGATAGAGGTGGAGAAGTACAGATATCATGAGGATCATCCCACTTCTTTGCTTGTCATGGTGCTCATCTCAAGGATTGACATAGTAGAATCTGGTCATGTGTGGAACCAAATGTCAACAAGGTTGTGATTAGCCTTCCTTTTGTTACTTTTCTGGTCCACTTCTCATTTAGAACATAGGTGTTAGAGGCAGCTGTTTTGTTCTAACAGTTGGGGAACATATAAGCGTATAATCTCCTGTTCTGGTTATCTTTTGACTAGTAATTGCCCTAGCAAAAAAAAAATAATTAACCATAGCATGGTGCCACCCTATGGGATACTTATACTCAGATATCATTCTTAGATCCAGATAAATCTGTGCTGCTGCTGCCCTATATCTCATCACTTTTTTTCATTTCTTTCTTTCTTTCTTTTCTTTTTTTTGAGGCAGAGCCTCAAGCTGTCACCCTGGGTAGAGTGCTATGGCATCACAGCTCACAGCAACCTCTAGCTCCTAGCTCAAGTGATTCTCTTGCCTCAGCCTCCCAAGTAGCTGGGACTACAGGTGCCTGCCACAATGCCAGGCTATTTTTTGATTGCAGCCATCATTGTTGTTTGGCGGGTCTAGGCTGGATTCGAACCCCGCCAGCTCAGGTGTATGTGGCTGGTGCCTTAGCCGCTTGAGCCACACGTGCCAAGCCATATTTCTTTTTGCGGGGAGAGGTGTTAGAGACAGGGTCTTGCTCTGTCTCCCAAGCTAGAGTGCAGGGGCTTCATTATAGCTTAGTGCAACCTCAAACTTCCAGGCTCAAGTGGTCCTCCTACTTCAGCCTCCCAAGTAGGTGAATTATAGGCATGCACCACCATGCTTAACTAATTTTCTCTCTCTCTCTCTCTCTCTCTCTCTCTTTTTTTTTTGTGTGTGTGTCTAGAGAAAGGGTCTCACTCTTGCTCAGGCTGGTCTCCAACTGGTCTCAAGTAGTCCTCCTGCCTTAGTCTTCCTAATTGCTAGGATTACAGGTGTGAGCCATCATGTCTGTCTTGTCCTATGCTTTTGAAGGCCCGTCCTTTGGCCATGCCTGCTCCCTTCTAGACCACTCTCAGATTAACCAGGATCCCAGAATTACCTGAGAAAATAATCCTGAGCCTGCTTCCAGGGCCTGGGGAGCCTCTTCCTGAGTCTGTCCTCCAAACAAAAAAAGTAACTCATTTTAAGAGAGGAAAAAACTTTATTAAAATTATAATGCTCTATATACCAATAACAAAAGATGAATAAGGGTCACATTGAGCACCTCTTTTACTTGCAGAAGTCAAACATGACTTGAGTGTTGCAAATTTAATACAGTTTTTTTTTCCTATCTTATTTTTGGCATTCTCTGTATGTGTCCCTAGGTCTCAGGTGTAGCGAAGGGGTGACTGAGAGGGATGTTTTCAGAGCTTGGACATACTAGCTTCAACACCTATGCACAAGGCCTCTTGCAGTGCAGGAAGAGACTGGATTATGGAAAAAGCAATGGGGAGGGTGGATTTGGGATCAGACTGTTCCATTTGGACTCTTGTCCCAGGTCTGCAGCCCTCAAGTTCTGGTCCACCCAGAGGAGATGCTCCCTTTTAACCAAGTGCTTGTTTTATTTTATTTTTTAAGTCATTGGGGAAGGGTTTCCTCACCACTCATTTATACAGGCCAAGTGTAGCAGGCTTAACATAGAGTCCAGGTGATCTTTTTGAACAATTCTCAGAGAGTGGGATGGTAGGGGTAGAATAGGTGAGTTTCCTGAAGGGAGGTGCTCTTCAGGTACCTCTTCTTTGTCTCTCCCCTGGGTAGGTGGTGATGCTGATGCTTTGTGAAAAGGAGGAAGGATTCTGCTGACACGCTGAATTTTTATGAAAGAAAGCAAAGAGTTCCCCTCTCTCTGTATACCGCACATCTGCCTGCAGACAAGCTGTCTGCTTCTTAGGGATTCCTTCGTCATCATTTTATTTCTTTTCTGAAGGTTTTAAGGCACAGTTTGGTGCATTCCTTTCTGTTCTCCAGAGCCAGGGGGAAAGTCATTATAAATCAGGGCTCTTACCAAAGAGCTTAAAATGGGCGCTGGCAGCTGGGATGTAGGGGAAGAGAGCTTTCCAGGGACAAGTGACCTGCTTGTTCAGCCAATGAGAAGCAGGTTAGAGAAATGATATCACCAGACAGGCTTTATTGTCTGCTCATCTCGTAAAAGCAGGATTGTGTCTGGCAACTTAGCCCTTTTTTTAGATACTTCAGGTCTCACCCACACCCTGGTATGTGACCTTTAGATTCTTTTCCCCAGCTGTCTGCTGTGAGACCTCAGAGATTAAAGATTTAAATTAGTGGCAAAATTAGGGGAATTGTAAACTGTTATTTTAAGAAATGGAAATTATTAAATATAGGACCTCGACTAGCAGGGAAATGTGATTTAAGTTGTGTCTGGAGAGTACATCTAAAGTGGATATTGGTCATAGTCATGTTACATTGCATTTTTACTGTGTAGACTTGGAAGGGAAGGAAGGTCAGACGGGAAAAAAAGACTGAGCCTTTAGGGTATTTTAATCCATACAGTGGGGTCTTACTATCTCCTGTTTTGGAAGAATTGAAATTGGTTCTGCAAATTTAGGAAATATGTTATCATTGATTTAGAGACCAGTTTGTAGAAAGAGACATTCATAATGTTTGTTTATCCCTGTACTTTCTTATTGTTCCTTCCTCCATAAAAACAACAGTGATTTTACTTCCTCATGCTTCTTTTCCCTCACTGTGAAATGAATGGTCCTACCTTATCCCATTAAGTTGGTGAGATAAGAAAATTAACTCATGATTTTTAGATTGTGCTACACACATATATTATCTTATTATTAGGGCATTCATGTCTTAAGATTGTACATTCATTCATTCATTTGCTGGGCGGTATTTTACAACGCATTGATGCTGGGCACAAGAGATACAGAGATAGGAAGAAAGTAGTCCCTATCCTTAAGGAACTTAAAACACCATGAGACAGACAATAATGATAAATAATTTCTCATACTTCCTATTGTGTTTGCCACATGCCAGGCCCTGTTTAAACACCTTGATATATATTAACTCATTTAATCTTATTAAAACTTTATGAAATAGGTACTATTATTAATGCTACATTTTATAGATAAAGAAATCGAGACACAGAGAGGCTAAGTGACCTGCTTAAAACCACATGGCTAGTGGTAGATTTGGGATTTGAATCTAGGCCTTGTGGAGCTCTAGAATCTATGCTGTAAATCTGACTTGACCAATATAGTAGTCACTGGCCACATGTGGCTTTGTAGCATTTGCAGTATGACCAGTTTCAGTTGAATTGGGCTATAATTATGCTCATTCTAGATTTCAAAGACCTAGTAAGAAAAATATATAAAATATCTCATGTTGAAATTCTATGTTGCAATGATAATATTTTGAATGTACTGAGTTAAATTTGTGGATTAATTTCACTTTTTTATTGTAGCTACTAGAAAACTTAAAATTAGGGCAGCGCCTGTGGCTCAAAGAGTAGGGTGCCAGCCCCGTATGCCAGAGGTGGTGGGTTCAAACCCAGCCTCGGCCAACACCTACAAAAAAAAGAAAAAAAAAGAAAGAAAACTTAAAATTATACAGGGTGGCCATAATAGTTACAACTATTTAAATTGCACATGAACTTCATGGCCACCCGGTATATATGGCTTGTATGTGGGCTCACATCATTTTTTTTATTGGGCTGTTCTACTCTAAATCATTACACTGAAATAATAATAACAGCATGTGACATTTTCTTAAAAATTTTTTTCAGAGACAAAGTCTTACTCTGTCACCCAGGCTGGAGTGCAGTGTGGTCATAGCTTACTACAGCTTCAAATTCCTGGGATCAAGTGATTCTCCTGACCCAGCCTCCCAAGTAGTGGGGTCTACAGGTGCACACAACCATACCTGGCTAACTTTTAGGGTTTCTGTAGAGATGAGGTTTTTCTGTGTTGCTTAGACTGGGCTTAAATTCCTAGACTCAAGCCTATCTTTTCACCTCAGCTTCCCAGTGCCTCCTTGTGAAAGTGCTGGGATTATAGTCCTTGAGTTACCACACCTGGCCATGTAGTTTGTTAGCACTGTATGCTACATACTGTGCTAATACCTTTACAAACATTATTTAAATTAAGACTTAGGAAGCCTCCATTTATTATCCCTATTTTATAGAAGGGGTACAAAGTTTTGAGAATTTAGTAAAAATCAGCCAGTTAATGATGAACCTCAAATTTAAAACTATTTCTGACTCAAAAGCCCGTATTCTTAATTAGCAGTGGTAATTCTATTTACAGTTGAAGTTCAAGCTATTTCTTTGTTTCAGTTTTCATAATTAATATGGAATACTTCTGTATCTGACATGTAAAGATTTAAAATGAAATTCAGTAGGTCATGGCATAGGCATCCCAGATGGAAATCTCTTTTGCAGAGCCTCAGTTCTCAGTGAATACCAACTCAGTTGAGCCTGAGATGAAGCAGTGAGTCAGCCTGTGCAAATTGCATTTAATTTTCATTCCATATAGTTTTCTCAGATCACTGGGCACTTTATGTCCTGACCCTCTTTGTCTGTAGAGGAGGGGAAGAAGGGCAATGCAGCTCTGTTTAGTTATTTAGTTCTCTTGGCTGATATGAAAAAACTGCTTTTTATTTCATTGTTCTCTGAACTGCTGTTTGTGTTTGAGAGAGCAGCAAAATGCTACCTAGTGACCCCTGACTTTTCTTTTTTCTAGAGCAAAGACTCAGGTGGACTGAAGGCAGCTATGATAGAGTTGGTGGAAAGGTTAAAGTTCAAGAGCTCAGATCCTAAGGTAAGTATTATTTTAGAATTGATTGGATGTTGGTACTCCTGGCATTGTATTCTCCTTGAGCTAAATTCAAGGGGTCTTAGTGGTCATCTGTCCAAACATTGCATTAAGATCTAATTAAGGCTGCCCATCAAAAATAGTGTTCTAATATGCCTGGAGATAAGTCATCTATTTTTTCTCCCTTCTCTATTTTATGACTTACAACACATAATCATTAATTGTTTTCCCTGAACTGGAGACAAGTGCATTTTTAATCTTTCTTTACTGGGCCATTGAGACTTCAGTCATCTGTGTCCATTAAATCCAGCCAAAGGCATCTGAGATACTGTTCAGCTTAAAGCTGGGGCTGGAATAGGATCCAAACCCATCCAGTTTGTGTTCAGCATTAGCATCCTGTCTCTCCCCCACTTGAAGGAGCCAGCTGCCACAGTGAACACTTTTGTCCGCACAACCTGGAGTCTGGTTTGTGAAATGGCTTAAGCGTCCCAGCTTTTTTTCAAGATGTTAGGGCCTGGAGGGTTGATATTCTGGGAGACACCATACCAGGGTGGGGGTGGACTTGGAACTGAACATGCTGGGGTGTGGGGGATGGATTATGACTAACAGACTCCCTTCTTCTTTCTACCCAGACACTTAACTGTGGCACTACCTGGTATTGGGGCCAGCTGGCTCTGCTTCAGTCTTAAAGCCTCTCACAATTAAATAGGAAAAGGAGTATGATTCTATTTTACCTGTGTATCTTTTTGTTTTCTATATTATTTATAAAGGGAATGGGACTAGCATTTATTTCTTAAGCATTTATTGAGAGCCAGGCACTGTATGTGGAGCCTTATATAATTGTGCTAATACATAACAAAATTTTAACCATTTTTAAGTGTAAAGTTCAATGGCATTAAGTATATTCATATTGTCGTGCAACCATTACCACCATTCATCTCCAGAACTTTTTCATTATCCCACATTGGAACTCTTTACCTTCTTTCTAAATCACTTCCTCTCTCCCTCTTTATACTTTTTGATTACTCTAACAACCCTGTAAAGTAGCTTATTGTTCCTATTTGGACAGAGACTTAGGTAGAATCATGTGCTCCAAATCTGCTATGAAGTAGAGGAGAGGGTCACATTCTGACTCCAGTGCTGGACTTTGTCTCTTATGTCATGTTGGAAACCAAACATTGAGTTTGTTCTTTTTCTTTTCTTGGAGACAGAGTCTCACTTTGTCACCTTGGGTTGAGTGTCGTGGTGTCATAGCTCACAACAACCTTAAACTCTTGGGTTCAAGCTATTCTCTTGCCTCAGCCTCCCAAATAGCTGAGATTAGAGGTGCCTACCACAACACCCAGCTATTTTTTCTTTTTCTTTTTTTTTTTTAAAGAGGAGGTCTCGCTCTGGCTCAGGCTGGTATTGGACTTGTGTGCTCAGGCAATTCACCCACCTTGGCCTCCCAGAGTGTTAGGATTACAGGCATGAGCCGCCACGCCTGGCCCAAAACATTGGGTTTTTATTACCTTTCTATCATATAATCACTTTGTACCTCAGTTTTCTGAACTAAAAACACTACATGAGGCAGAGCCTCAGGCAGTGGCAGGCACCTCAAAAGGTGACTTTGGCCACCAATCTAGAAAATAATTTTTTCTTCATATGACATTAAAAGTTTGGGGGCATTGATAGTATCTCTTGTCTTCTGGTGTAGTTAAGGTTCCGGAAGTAGAGAATATCTTGATAGAAAAAATTAGGATAACCTTAATCAGCTTTTATAGCTCTAAGTAGGAGGTTCCATGTCATAAGTAGTTTTTCCCTTAGTAAAGATAACACAATCACTTTTCTTAATAAATTTCTCTGGTTTCAGCCTATGCTAAAGGGAGATACTATATTTTCTGTTTCTGCATTACCCATGTGCTTCTAATCAGCAGGGCAGTGAAGAGTAAGAGGATGTATGCAAATAACACTGAGTGGTCTCTGTATATGATGATAATATAGGTAAAGTGCTTGGGGATCCTTTATGAATGCATGTAGTGCTTCTGATGGGATGCTCACCAAAAGTGAAAGAATTAAGTGGTCCTATGAGAAGCATCCATGAAAGCTTCAAGGTTTTCCCATGATGCTTTATAAGCTAAAAGATATTTGCATGGACCTAACTTGATCTTGGGTATGTGTGTACACACCCACACACCTCTCTTTTACCATCTCTTTATCTTCCCCTGGATCACTTACCACCAACATATTTTATTTTCAGGCCCCTTCTTAGTCTATCATGTGTATATACCATATGTATTTGAAGCCCTTGAAGAAGGGTGAATGTAATTGTAGAATGACTGCTAGGTCAGGAAGAGGGGTAAAATATGGGCTACTTAAATATATAATTTCCGCGACAAAGAATATTTTCCTGAAAGTAAAATGGTGTCTTTCTAGAGACTCTTAAGTTTTTATTCTGTTCTATTTTTCCTATAGAACTTACTCCTCATTCCCTTTTTGAGTTGGCCTTTTTAAGAAGGGCACATAGAATCTCTCAGACTTTATGACCTGTCATTTTCTGGCACAGAGGCTTTACATAGAAGCACTGATTGAGTCATGGCTACTGAACACTATCTCTGCCTCACTTCCTCTGTAATTCCCTAAAGCATCACAAAGCTTGATTAGTTCAGACACTGAAGTCTACTGGGAACTGAGTTAATTTTTACCTCTGAGTTTTGCCAGAGAGCAGTAGAAAATGCCTATATTAACCATTTTTACCAGTTATAAAATAATACATGCTAAGAGATTTAAAAACATAGATATTCCTAAATGAAAAGCAAAATAAGTTTACCAAAAGTTAACCAATATTAACAGTTTCATTTTTAACCTTCTAGATATTTTCCCCCATGGAGATACACTTTTAACAAGTATGTTTATGGTTTTTCAATTGCTTTTTTCATTATGTAGCATATCCTATCTAGATATTCTTCTCTGTCCATACAGTTAATTCTTCTTAATGAGATGCCTCATTTTATCCAAAACATTTGTTAGAGGCCTTCTCTTCTTCCAGATTCAGTGGTTCTTAAACTTTGGTGTGTGTGAAAATCACTCAGGGAACTTATTAACTACCTCCAGAGTTTTTGATTCAGTTGATCCGGGGTGTCTAGAGAATTTTCATTTCTATCTAATTCTCAGGTGATTCTGATGGCTCAGAGACTACTCTTTGAGAGACTCTGTGTTATACCTTGGCTATTTTTATTCATGCTTATTAATGATTTTTTTTTTTTTTTTACTCTTCAGCAGATAGTCAGAGAGCCCCTAGAAAAATGTCCAAGTGACTTTATCTTTGAAAAAAAACCTGAATAAAAATATAGGTATATTAAATAAATATATTGAGCAGAGGCAGCAAAGCCCATTCTGGAGGGCAGTAATTTATGGTAATGATGGTATAATGAAGTCAGAGCCACTTGAGGACATTTGTGCAGTCTCCTCCTGAAGGGGTTTCCCCATACCCAAGCAAGCAAGGTGTTTCTGAAATGGTTACAATAACAGCTTGAAAATAGCTTTTGTTTTCATTGATCCATAACCCTAATTTTATTCCCACTGTTTGACCTGTGTTCCCTAGTGTGTTTTCCTGCCTCAGGCTTAAATATACTAAGAAAGCATCTGATTGTAGGGAAATCCCCAGAAAAAGCCTAGTAAACAAAGCTAAGGTTATGTAGATTTAAGTTTGTGTGCTCCATTTATAAGAGTTTCTAGTGATTTAGAGACATCAGTCTCTTCCGGGTTCAGAGAGGGAGACACTTAGAAAAGATTTCCTTTATAGATGTAAATTTCTCTTATGAATGGGTGACTTCTCTTGTTTTCAGAGCTCTTATCTGCAATTTCTCAAAATAATCAGCTCAAAATAATTCTTCCACCACAAAGGCATATTTTTGGGTGGCCTATTCTGGTCTACAATCATATTTCAGGATGGCATGTCCTGAACCCCATCAATGGTAAGGGAAAGAAGCTGTTCACAACAGACCGAGTATTGTATAATTCCATTTATAAGACGTGTTCAGAATAGACAAGTTTATAGATAGAAAGTAGACTCAGTATTATGGAGGGCTGAGGGAGATAGAGGGATAGGGGGCTACTGTTAATAGGTACAGAGTTTCTTTTTGGGATATGAAGATGTTCTAAAACTAATTGTGATGATGGTCATACAACTCTGTGAATCTAGTAAAACTACTGAACTGTATAGTTTAAATGAGTGAATTATAAGGTATGTGAATTATATCTCAATAAGGCCATTGAGAGAGAAAAACAAGAGATTATTGCCTGAATCTCTACAGGCAATAAGGTTTTAGACCCTTCAAGTAGAATGTCAGTCTTTTTCTTTTTCCTTTCCTCTTCCACTTAGATAGGAATGAAGGGCAGAAAGAAACCTAGTGATACCCTCTGGTAGGCAGAGGCAGAATGCTACAATTATTAAAATCCTGGGCTCTGGAATCAGATCTGCGAATGCAGATTCTGCCCCTCCCCCTCTCCTGTATTGGTAGCTATGGGACCTTGGGCAAATCCTATGCTTAAGCTTATTATTTCTCAGGTTTTTTTATTTTTCATCTACCAAGTATGGGGTACATATTTCATAGGTTGTTAGGAAGATTAAATGAGATAATCCATGTAAAGTTCTGTGTATAGCATTCTGTAAACTTAAATAATCGGTGACTAAAATGAGAAGGTCACACTGAATGGAGGTTTATTAAGCCCAGATTTTAAGAAGGCATCTGGGAAAAACATAGCTATTGTTGAATCTGCAAGAGGGCTTTGGTCTAGGTCATGTTACTTATTGCACAAAGATCTATCTACTGTAGATCCTCATAGTTGACCACCTCCTTAAGATGACCTAATTTTCATAGAACTGACATGTACCACAAGTACAGTAGGCCTAATTTCTTATGTTAACCACCTCCCTATGTCAAATAGTTTGTTATAGTCCCGTGGGTAGTCAACTTACAGAGGTTCTACTATATTGAGACACTGAGGATTTCAAGGAAGAAAGGAATCTTTAATACAACAGAGATCTTATCAAGAGAATTGGGGAAACTGCTTCAAATCTGTCTCTCTGACGGAGATCATGGGCTTTTAAAGGAGGGACGACATGCCTGGGGGCAGGTCATGATATAACTAAGGGGTATAGATGAATTGGGCATAGGTTGTGGGGGATGGTGAATCTTGGCATCAAGAAGTCTGCCCAGAGGTCTTCAGAATCTCAACTCCTTTGTCTTTGGAAAGGAGAAGCAATTTTCAAAGAAATAATTCAAGAGGTCTGGTAATCCAGATTGAGGATTATATAGTGGTCATTGAAATTTGTTCAGTAGGGGGCAGGTTACAGTCCACAGATCATCTGTTGTGGACTAGAGTATCATCCATAGAAAAGGTTGAGAACTTTTAAAGGAAAAAGCCTAAAAAGGAAAAAGCATGTAAACGAAAAAGGGGTACATAGGAAAAAGGGAGGAGTGATAGGATGAACAGTGAGGCAATTGGTTGTATTCTTATGAAGTTCTATTTGGTGCTCATTAAATGTACATAAGATGAAATTCAAAAAAAGGCTTTTTTCCTCCCCCATACCTACTCCATTAAAAAAAACAAACGAAACTCTGTTTAGTTATTTTCTGAGCTCCTTTATTTTTTTTTCTTTCTTTTTTTTTTTTTGAGATAGCCTCACTGGGTGCTGTGGCATAATAGCTCACAGCATCCTCTCATTCTGGGCTTGAATGATCCTCTTACCTCAGTCTTCCAAGTAGCTGGAACTGCAGGAGCACGTCACTCTGCCTAGCTGGTTTTTCTATTTGTAGCAGAGATGGAGTCTCACTCTTGCTCAGGCTGGTCTCAAACTCCTGAGCTTAAATAATCCACCTGCCTTGGCCTTCCACAGTGCTAGAAATACAGGTGTGAGCCACTGCACCCAGTCCCTTTAAGAGGACCCATACTGGGGAGAGAATAGCAGTGCTTGTGTAACTCAGTTCTCAGGTTGAGTTCTCTTTTATGCCATAATGAATTTTTTTTTGGGGGGTGGGTTCTGAGATTTTTATTTTTCCTGTACACTGTAAATGGTGGCTTCTGAGAACTTTCTCCTGCTCTTGAGAACCACCATGGCTTCCACAGAACAAGGTACAAGGGAATAGCTTTCTGCCTCCCGAGTTGAGGACACCTTCCAATCCTTGCTGAGCAAAGTAAGGCACTTGTTTATAAATAACTAGATTCTATACTTTGATCAATTAACACTTCCCAGGATTAGTGAAACAGATTGCAGGTTTTAAAGGGCCATTGATACTGCTTTGAGTGATAATGATATGCAAATAAATTGAGTTCAGTCTCTACTTTGAGGATTCATTTGTGTGGATAACAGGCTGGCTTACTCTAAGGGCCTTTCCTGGCTGCATAGTAACTGGCGTAAGTTCAGCATAGCTCTCTATTGCCTGTTCAAGTCAAGGCAAATATATCTGCCTTGGGAGTGTGCAGCTGTGTGTCCATATATTCCCAATAGAAACAAGAAATCAATGCATAGAAGCAATTATGTTTATTGTTATGAGCAAACTCTCTAGTTAGCAGAACTGCCTGGTGCCAAATTAAAAGAAAAATATAGAAGCTAAGTCATATTTAAGAAACACATTAAGAGACACATCTCCCCCATAAAGCATATACCACCAAGATTCTTCTCTCCCTACCTCCTCTTCTCCCTTCCCATGCAGCTTTATCCTTTGACTGTTCTTCATATGAGAGCTCTCAGAGCTCCTAAGTGAACCATTACACAGATCTACTGTAAGCATTTTAAAACTAAGGTGGGCATGGTTTCTGAGCTGCCCAGTGAGCTGAAGCATTGTTAGAAAGCAAAAGGATTGAGTTTTAAATGGCTTAATAAAATTAACACTTTGTGATGTCCTTCTTTCCCTGCTCCAGTTCCTCTCTCCACTGACAGGAGAAGTTGATAATATACTCTCTGCCAAAAGCTTGAAGGGCTGATTACACAGCCAACATGGAGAGGGGAGTGGAACTGTCAGGACTCCCCCGTAGCAGCCACGCTTCATGTTTCCAGTGCAGGATTGTATTTGACAGTTAATTTAGGAGCCTGGGTACCTAGATATAAAACTTTACTGTGATAATAGTGATAAAACCACCCAGACTTTTATTTAAGGGCCTGCTTCTCTTCTGTCCCCCTCCCTCTTCTTTTCCTGGAAAACACTCTCATTCAGTTGAGGAAATAAAGCATAGGCTTGCTAAAGGAAAAAGGTGTTTTCTCTGATATCTGAAGGCTACATCTCCAGAACGCAATTCCCAGTGTACCTCAGAGCTATGTGGAGATGGTTATGTACATTTATGTATATGTGTGTGTATATGCGCATATATGTATATGTTGTATATATATATATGCATATATATATACACACACACATATATATAGTAAAATTTGTGAACAATGTCTCTCTCCTGATTGACTCTGCATTTAGCCAAAGGGCAGAATTTATCAGGTCTCTGCTGCTAGGAAGAGAAATTCATTTAACGCAGTGATCCAGTTGATGACCATTCTCTTATTAAATGGCTTTTTATTTACTTTGCAGCAGGGGAAATGGATTCTACCAAATTTTCTTAATTCCTAACTCAATCCAGTTATTTAGATGTTGCAATACAGATGAAGATACAGAAATTTAAGAGGTTAAGTGACTTGTCTGTAGTCACAGAACTAATGACTAATAAGCTGCTATTGTATGACATATATGTGTGTATGTATATACATAGAGAGAGAGAATTATTAGTAGTTATGGGAAGTTATTAACATTTTACTTACAGAAGATGGACTGGGTATAGTATACCAATGTAGAGTTCTTTTGCATTTTCAGGGAAAATAATTTATATTGAGTATAGAATGCACATGCTTTCATTTCCTTTTATGGTAAAAGAGCACAAATGTTGAGTCAAATGAAATGAGTCCATATACTTCAGTTTCTTCTATAATGTACGACTAATCATGTTCTTGTTAACTGAGTACCCTAAAAAAGGAAACTGTACAGGAGGAGATAAGAAATGATGGAGTTTGATTTGGTGTCACAGACTTTGGGGACCTGAAAATTATTTTAGCAAGTATAGTTAATGAGCACTGTGGTTTTTGGATAAGCAGGTTTTAGCTCATCAAGGGAGTAGAGTGGGATTGCAGTTTGCAAAGACGAGAAAATACAGTACAAGTCAAATTATGAATTTTTTTCATAATTTGAAGAGCTAACTGTGCCTGTACACTGACTCTGCAGATGATTGAGGAGCAGAACATGACTCATTTTTCTACACTATCTGTGCTTTGCTTCTGTATCTGAGAAGTCAGATCCTAACAACGTAGAAAAGACAGCCATTGCTCCCTGCTAACCTATAATCATTTAGTGAAACTGAGGCAGACAGCCTCTGTATTGATATCCTAACTCTTCAATACCTGGAGTATGTAAGAAAGTCCTTCTTCAGTATTCTCGTGGGAAATTAGAATGTGAACTCCTAAGGGTGTAGGCTAATTTTTTTTTTAAAGAAAACGCATTGTAGGTTCTTTGTGAGAACACATAAAAGTTCAGAGTTACTGTTATCTCTGATGCTTATAGTCCTGTGTGCCCAGAAAGTACTAGGTTCTTTCCATGTATTATTTTATGTGAAGTTCAGACAAGTTATCTATAAGGATGATATTATTACCCCCATTTTAGGAAGAAACTTTCATCTTTCTGACCTCTAGAAGCATAGAGTTAGCAGAGCTAGTTCTCAAAGCCCTTCCTCAAAAAGAAATAGCTGAAGATGTTAACAAATGGAAAAACATACCATGCTCGTGACTGGGAAGAATCGACATTGTTAAAATGTCTATACTTCCCAAAGCAATCT
Source organism: Galagoides demidoff (assembly GCA_963574575.1). Classification (NCBI taxonomy): domain Eukaryota; kingdom Metazoa; phylum Chordata; class Mammalia; order Primates; family Galagidae; genus Galagoides; species Galagoides demidoff. The sequence continues at coordinate 17,374 of CAUYQV010108434.1, forward strand.
ACGATTTTAATGCAATCCCTATTAAAGTATCTCTGTGATACTTTAAAGATCTGGAAAAATTAGTACTTCATTTTATATGGAAACAGAAAAAACCTCGAATAGCCAAGACATTACTCAGAAATAAAAACAAATCAGGAGGTATCATGCTACCAAACTTCAGACTATACTATAAATCTATAGTGATCAAAACAGCATGGTACTGGCACAAAAATAGAGAGGAAACTATGGAACAGAATTGAAAACCAAGAGGTGAACCCAGACACTTATAGTCATTTGATCTTTGATAAGCCTATCAAAAATATAAATTGGGGGAAAGATTTCCTATTTAAGAAATGGTGTGGGGTGAATTGGCTGGCGACTTTAGAAGACTGAAACTGGACCCACACCTTTCTCCTCTAACAAAAATTGACTCTCACTGGTTAAAGGACTTAAACTTAAGACATGAAACTATAAAAATTCTTGGACAGAGTGTAGGGGAAACACTGAAAAAATTGGGCTGGGAAAATACTTTATGAGGAGGCCCTCCCAGGCAATTGAAGCAAATTCCATGTGTTTTAACCCTCATGGCCCTTTGTGGCAAAAAAGACTCATGTAACATGAGACCTATATCTCAGCACTCTTCCCTGAGTATTCCTGATAGCGTGTAGTTGTTTCGCTGTTGT
>CAUYQV010108436.1:0-19888 GCA_963574575.1 Galagoides demidoff
CTTTGTGTCCTAGGATATGATCAATTTTGGAGAATGTTCCATGGGATGATGAGAAGAATGTATATTCTTTATCTTTGGGATGGAGTGTTCTATATATGTCTATCAAGCACAGTTGTTCTAGGGTCTCATTTAAATCTCTAATATATTTAATTTCTGTTTGGAGGATCTGTCCAGCTCTGAGAGAGGGGTGTTAAAGTCCCCTGTTATTATGGTGTTATAGGATGTCATATTGCTCAGACTAAGCAAGGTCTGTTTTAAGAATCTAGGAGCATTTAAATTGGGTGCATAAATATTTAGAATTGAAATGTCTTCTTGTAGTATTTTTCCCTTGACCAATATGAAGTGACCATCATTGCCTTTTGTAACTTTAGTTGCTTTAAATCCACATGTATCTGAAAATAAGATTGCTACCCCTCTTTTCTTCCAACTTCCATTTGCCTGAAAAATTGATTTCCAACCCTTAACTCTGAATTTTAATTTGTCTTTCGACGGGAGGTGTGTTTCCCGCAGACAGCAAATAGATAGCTTGTGTTTTTTCATCCAGTCAGCCAATCTTTGCCTCTTCGTTGGGGAATTCAAGCCATTGATCTTTTTTGAGATAATTTACAAGTATGGTCATATTCTATTCATCTTATTTTGTGAAAGTCCATTGCTTAGTTTTGTCTTTTACATCATTGTTGATACTAGGTTCTGTCCATTAGTTTCTGGGTGTTTACTTTGCTGAAGGTCCATTGTGATGGTCAGTGTGTAGGACAGGTTGAAATATTTCGTGTAAAGCTGGTCTTCTTGTGGCAGATTTCCTCAGTGTTTGCAATATTAACAAATGATTTGATTTCACCATCAATTTTAAAGGTTAGCTTAGCAGCATATAGAATTCTGGGCTGGAAATTGTTCTGTTTAAGTAGGTTAAAGATAGATGACCATTGTCTTCTAGCTTGAAAAGTTTCATTAGAGAAGTCCGTGGTCACCTACAGGTTTGCCCCTGTAGGTCAGTTGGCACTTTCTCCTGGCAGCCTGCAAAATCTTTTCTTTTGTCTTGACTTTATATAAATTCATCACAATATTCCTTGGAGAAGGTCTGTTTGAGTTGAGGCGACCAGGGGACTGATATCCCTCTGCAAGGAGTATGACAGAATCTTGAGTGATATTTGGGGAATTTTAATTTATAATATTCTCTAGAATGGCTTCCATTCCTCTGGGGCATTCTTCTTCCCCTTCTGGGATACCTATAACTTGTATGTTTGAACACTTCATAGAATTCCACAATTCCATCAGTGAACATTCTACTTTCTCTCTCCTTTTCAGCCACTTTAACAGTCTGGGTTATCTAGAGAGCTTTATCCTCTACCTCTGAGATTCTTACTTCAGCGTGGTCTAACCCAGGGGTCCTCAAACTTTTTAAACAAGGGACCCGTTCACTGTTCCTCAGACCCTTGGAGGGCCGGACTGTGGGCCCCAGGACGAGTCAGCTGCTAAGCAGGACAGGCAGTGGCGGCAAAAATACCGAGGGGCCAGATAAATGTCCTAGGCAGACTGTATATGGCCCACGGGCTGTAGTTTGAGGACGCCTAGTCTAACCTGTTGTTAATATTTTCATTTACATCTTTTGAGTTCCCTAATTGCTTCAGTTCCTTCAGCTGTGCTATATCCTTTCTGTATTCCTTGTATCATTCATCTCTTATTTGATTCAGGTTTTCCTTTTGGTTATTATCCACTTTCTCAGCAATTTCTTTCATTATTTTTTTATTGTTTTCTACTTTCTCAGCAATGTCCTTTCATTATTTTCGTCATGTGTATTCTAAATTCTCCTTCTGTCATTTCTGACATTTCTTTATAGGAGGAATCCTCTGCTGTAGCTACCTGGCGATCCCTAGAAGGGGTTACTATGGACTGGCATTTCATGTTGCCAGGATTTTTCTGCTGATTCTTCTTCATGAGCACTTTCTTACATCTGTTTCCATACCCTCATTTCCTTTCACTTCTTCTTGCTCTAAGTTACTATGCAATGCCGCAAGCCTAAAGTTTGAAAGAGTCCTGATGTTAGCTGGGTGCAGTGGCTCATGCATATAATCCCAGCGTTTTGAGAGGTCAAGGAGGGAGGATCACTTGAGGCCAGGAGTTCAAGACCACCTTGGGTAACATATCAAAACACCACAGCTATATGATCCTTTAAAATATCTTCGCTTCAATGATGGTTTTATTTGGTGTTGATAGTCAGAGCCTTACTTCTGGTCTTTCCTGAGACCCAAGTAGATCCCATCCTTTCTTCTTCTTGCTTCAGTCTCAGCACACAAAGTTCTTGCAAAAAATTTCCTTTCTGGTTTACGCTAAAGGGAAGCTAAGTGCTCTCAAATTTATTTTTTATTTGTTCTCCCTGTATTTAATTAGCTTCTTTCTGTCTACCTTTTAGGTTATTTTAATATTATAGTTTTCCGTTTTCTTTTATCTCTTGAGTTTTTTACTGCATATCTTCAAATGAATTTTTTCATGGTTACTCTAGAAATTACAATATACATATTTAACTGTTTATAGTCTACTTAGATTAATATTTTACATTTAAAGTACAATGTAAGTCCCTTTATTCTCTGTTCTTTGTATTGTAGTTGCATTTTATCTTATATAAATTGGTAATAAAATATATTACTAATGCATACAATATATTTATTACACACATTTTTACATTCATTGAAACCCCCTCAGATATTATAACTTTTGCTTTTAGTATAACATATATGTTACACGATATAACAGAAAAATAATATTCTCTGTGTGTGTGTGTGTGTCTATCTCTCCAGATACCCTTTCTCTTTCTCTTCATTCCTGATGTTCCACATTTTCCTGTCATATCCTTTACCTCTGTCAAAAAAACTTCTCTGAGCATTTTCTCTTAGAGCAGGTCTACTGACAATGAATTTTCTTAGTTTTCCTTTATCTTAGAATGCCATTATTTTACTTTTATTCTGTGATTATAGTGTTCTGATTTTATAGTTCTTTTCTTTTTAGCATTTAAAAATATTTCTTTGCTTTCATCTGACTGGATGGTTTCTGATAAAATTTCTACATTGATTTAAATTAGTTTTCTTCTCTTTGTTATGTACTACTTGGGCTGCTTTCAGTATTTTTTTTTTTCTTGACCTGCCATGCAAGTAATCCTAAAGGATGTCCTTTAGATTGAAATATAAGGATACTACACTGTAACTCAAAGCCATGTGAAGAAACTTCAGAAAATTCATTCTGCTGATCTGTCTTTTAATTGATGATTTTAATCTAGCACATAAAGCCACTTAGTTTTGCCATGTTGTTATTTGCTTTCTATATATTTTCTCTCTATTCCCTCAGTTCCTTCCATAGTGTCTTCTATTTGGATTGATTACTAATAACAATTTTGATTCTTTCTTTAAATCTTTCTTTATAATTTTTTAGGTTTTTTTAACAGTCTAATTTGAGTTGTTACTAAGTTAACTTTAATAACATACATTAACTCTGCTCCTTTCAAGTTCCCTCCCTTCCTCTTCGCATTGTTATTTTCACAAATTACAGCTATATACATTCCATTCTTACTGACACAGATTTATAATTACTGTGTTAGGTATTGTCTTTCACATTCTATAAGAAACAGAAAAAGAACAACAAACCAAAAATACAATGATATTAGGTTTTATTATACCTAAGTACTTAGCTTAACCAGAAATCTCTATTTCTTCATGTGATATTAAGTTACGGTGTGATGTGCTTTCATTTGTACCAGAAGTACATCTGTTAGCATTCTTGTTCAGCAGGTCTACTAGTGATAGACTACCTTAGGTTGCTTTAAAAAAATCTCTTTTTAATTCGAGACTGTATGAATTTCTTTCATTATTTTCAAAGGAGCATTTTGGTGAATTTAGAATTCTTGATTGAGAGGTATTTTTTTTTTCTTTCAGCATTATAAATATATGATTCCATTGCCTTTTTGCCTTCATGTTTTCTGGTGAGAAATCTTCTGGTAATCTTATTGAGAATCTTTAAATGTGATTAGTTGCTTCTCTCTTACTACTTTAAAGATTTTTTTGTTTATCTTTCAATAGTTTCATTATAGTAAGTGTCAATGTGGATCTCTTTTAATTTATCCTGATTTAAGTTCATTGAGCTTGGATGTGTACATGCATATCTTTAATCAAATTTAGGGTGATTTGAGCCATCATTTCTTTCAGTATTTTTTCTACTGCTTTTCCTTTCACTTTTCCTTTATGTCTCACAGTGCAGATGGTATGATTGATCACTTTGCTTAGGTCCTGTAGGCCCTATTCATTTGTCTTCATTCTTTTTCTTTCTGATCCTTGGACTGAGTACTTTCAATCGCCCCATTTTCAAGTTCACCAGTTCTTTTCTTCTGCGTACTTAGATCTGCTGTTGAACCCCTGTAGTGAATTTTTTATTTCAGCTATTTTAATTTTATTTCATTTTAGCTGTTGTACTTTTCAGTTCTAGAATTTCTATTTGGTTTCTTTTATAATTTACAGTTTTTGTTAATATTCCCTACTTGTTGATACCTTATTCTCCTGGTTTCAATTATTTCTTTCCCCATGCTTTCCTTTAGCTCTTTGGGCATATTTAAGATAATTTAAAGTCTGTTAAGTCTAGTGTATGGGCTTCCTCAGAGATTGTTTCCATTTCGTTTGTTTTTCGTGTGAATGGGCCATACTTTCCTATTCGTCTCTATGCTTTATAATTTCTCATTGAGAAGTGGACATTTTTAATATTGCAATGTTCTAACCCTGAAAACATGATTCTTTTCCCTTCAGAGAGATTGCTAGTTTTTTGTTGAAGGCTGCATTCATTTGTAGTGACTTTGCAAACTATTTTTGCGAAAGCTCTTTTGTGTCATGTGTGGTCACTGAATTCTCTGTTGCATATTCTCTATAGCCAGCTGGTCATCTGCCAGAGGTTTACATGAATGCCTGGAACCAATAAAAAAAAGAGAGAGAGAAAAATAGGTTTTCTATTTCTTCAAATTCTTTCAACAGAGGCCTCAAGAAATCTACTTGAGGGACTGAAACAATGGCCAGTCTCTGTGCTGGCCCCACAGTGAAAGGGTAGTAGGCAGATCCAAACATGCAACTCTGATTTTGGGGAGGTAGGGTCCTTATTGTCTACCCTGGCAACAGCAAGCTGCACCAGGAACTTGGGCCTCTCTTCTGTCACTGCTTGCTGCTAGTTGAAGGTTTGAGGTGGTAAGGGCTAATGCAAAATGCTGAAATCTAACAGCTTCCTACCTCATTAAGCACTCATGTGGATGCCGTAAGTTTTCAGCTAGACTCTATCCATAGTTCTGAAATAGTTGATTCTGACAGTTCTTGCCAGTTCAGTAGTTATTTCAGTGGAGGGATTGATTCCAGGAGTTCCTACTCTGCCATCATTGTGATATCACTCAGCAATAATTTCTTAAAATGGTACTTTTTACATCATCCTCTTTCTCTTCTCCTTTTTGGACTCCAAAGCCATCAGTGTTAGATCTTTTGGTTTTTATGTATTTATGTATTTATTTATTTATTTAGTCTCCCTCAGTAGAGTGATGTGGCATCATAGCTCACAGCAACTTAAAACTCATGGGCTCAAGTGATTCTCTTGCCTCTGTCTCCTGAGTCTCTGGGACTAGAGGTATCTGCCACAACACTTGGCTATTTTTAGAGACTATCTCCCTCTGGTTCAGGGTGGTCTTGAACTCCTGGGCTCAAGTGATCCATCCGCTGTGGCCTTCCAGAGTACTAGGATTACAGATGTGAGCCACAGGGCCCAGCCTGTATCTTTTGGTATTTTCCATAGGACCCTGGGATTATGTTTATTGCTTTTCTTCCCCTTGTGTTTCCCTGTCTATTCAGATTAGACGGAGAATTTCTGTTGATCTACCTTCAGTTTCACTGATCTTTTCTAAAGTAATTTTCATTCTGCCTTTGAGCCCATTAGTGAATTTTAATTTCATTATAGTTTGCATTTCTAAATTTTCCATTTAATGCTTTTTTCTATTTCCTATTATTTTAATGAGAACTTCTAATTTTTGTTTAACAATGTTCTTTCATACTTTTTGAGCATGATTATAGTAGCTGTTTTCAATTTGCAATAGAATTCTAACATCTGTGTCACCTCAGGATTATTGTTGTTGATTTTTATTTTCCCTTGGGATTTGAAATTTTTGATTTTGGGTTGTATCTTGGAGATTATGAATATTATGTGATAAGATTTGGAATCTTGTTTAAAACTATAGAAGAATGTTAGTTTTTTTTTTTTTCTTAAGCAGGTACTTGACCTGATTAGGTTCAGGATACAGTTCTAACACTGCTTTTATAATTTGTGGCTCCAGTGTCAGTTGTGTTTTCCAAGCCTTTGTAGTGCCATTAGGATCTATCTAGTGTCTGCCGTCCAGTAGCATACTTGGCACCTGGCTAGTGCTCTGGCTGTGTAATATTCTGGAAGCTTTTGATATGCTACTTATTGTAAAATTTATACATGCTAAGGTTATCGTTGAGTCCAACATATAGGAGAGACTGTGTATATTATATTTACATGGTAAATATTCTAGTACTTATCTGTACTGCAAATATATGTACTAACAATTCTCAGATATTAAATAATTAGATGAAAACAATAAAAATACAAAACAATTTTGTGAATTGCTATTTGCCTTCTAAAAAGATTGGACCAATTTGTACCTCACCAGTAAAGCACGTAGTTAGTGTTTCTCTATAACATTGCCATTTTTTACTCTTCTTTTTAATCTTTGTGACTATAACTGAAAATATCTTTTACTTCAATTTGCATTTCATTAAGTAATAGTGCAATTGAACTCAATGTTGTTAAGAAGAGTTCACCTCCATGTGTGCAATCATGATCGAAATCCCAACAGACTTTTTTGTGGATATTGACAAGCTAATTCTAAAATTTATGTGGAAAGGCAAATGAACTAGAAGAACCCCAAAATTTAAAACTCTGAATAAAAAAGTTGAGAATTTACCCTACCCAATTTTAAGTCTTCCTGTAAAGCTACATACATCAGGCCTATGTGATACTAGCCAAAGGTTAAATACATAGTTCAGTGAAACAGAATAATGAATCCAGAAATAAACCCATGCAAATATGATCAACTGATTCTTGGCAAATGTTAAAATAAAATTCAGTAAAGGACAGTCTTTTCAATAAATGGTGCTGAGCAATTGAATATCTCTGTGTAAAAAGAAATGGACTTCAGCATGTACCACACATCATGTATTAAAGATTGACTCAAAATGTATAATAGACCCAAAATGTACAACATAAAACTATAAAACTTCTAGAAGAAAACATAAGAGAAAATCTCCTTAATGTTGAGTATTTAAAAATTTTACCAGAAGTATTTCATTTTAAAAATTGACAAATATTCAATTGACAGTCTTACTTGACACCTTGATTTTAGCCCAATGAGACATGTGCTAAACTTATAGCTTACTACAGTGGTAAGGTAGGCTAGAAGTTGTAAACGATACAAGTAATAACATTAATGATAATTTGTTATAGCAGCAATAGGAAACTATTAATACAGTAAGAAAACGAAGAACCCAAATTAAAAAAAAAAAAAGGCAAAAGACATAAATAGAAATTTCACCAGAAAGAGATATGGATGGCAAACAAGGATATGAAAAGATGGTTAACATCATTTATGATTAGAGAATGCACATTAAAACCACAATGAGATATTCCTACACAGTTGTTAGAACTGTTAAAAATAAAAATACGTATTTGACAGTACTAAATACTGGTGAGGAACTGGAACAGGTACTCTCACTCGTTGCTAGTGGTAATCCAAAATGGTGTAGCCACTTTGGAAGACAGTTTGACAGTTTCTTATTTAGCATTCCTAAGTATTCAAGAAAATTGAAAACATACATTCACAAGAAACCTTTATGTGAATATTATAGCAGCTTTATTCACAATACCCAAAACTAGTACAACCAAGTTGCATCCTAGAGAAGGTGAATACATAAACAACAGGTGAGTGCTACATCACATGATGTAACAGTACTCAACAGCAAAATGAAATGAGTTGGTTATTCATGCAGCAACACTGTTAAGTGTTATGTACATTGTGCTAAGTGAGCAAAGCCAGAACTAAAAAGCAATGATTCTAAAGCCTATACTTGATAGATAGTATGTCATATAAATGGTGTGATTCCATATACCACTGGAAAAAGCAAAGCTAATAAGGACAAAAAACAGATTAGTGGTTCCAGGGGATAGGGGAGGGAGGAGTGTCTGCTATAAAAGGGTTGTGATTTGATTTTGACAGATGTACCTTGGTTACATAAGATGCTAACATCAGGAAAAGCTGAATAAAGGATATCTGGGAATTCTGTATATTATCTTTGCACCTTTCCTATAAATTTAAAAGTATTTGAAGAGAAAATGTTATTTAAAAAAGGTACATTCTATCAAAATATTTATGCAAGTAAGAATCTCTCTTTATTGATCATCCTTTTATGAAGTGCCTGTTCTACTCTCTGTCAGTTTTATTTGTTAGGTGTACTTTTACACGTTACTGCTGTCTTTGACTTTATCACTGTATGGACTTGTTTGGGGCTCTTTATAATTGTATCAATAACTAGAAAAGCTTGTTTATATTTGTTTACATATGATTTTTGAGATTTTGTTCTGAAAGAAAGAGTGATTTTAAAGGATTCCTTTTGTCTTCTCCTTGGTTTTACTATCTCACAAAATCCTACTTTAAAGATTTAGAAAAGCAGAGGCTTGGGGGTAATAACTTGATATAAATCTAATATATAAAGAATAAAATTTAAATTCAGTTCTTGCTTTTGTTCCTTTTCTCTCTAGTAATGATAAATTGCCTTTCCTGTAGTATAACAGAAAACCTCAGAGAAATTATTTTTGACTATTTAAATCCAAGCAAAAAAATTTACAAAATATAAAATGAAAAGCTATATATTTTTTCTATTTGTAAGTTTGCCTACTTGATTAAAGAAAGCATATATTAGGAAAAATTTAAAACTAGATTCATCAAATGAACAAATTAAACACGTTGTGAAAAAAACCATTGTACTTTTCACTTTTGTTAGAAAGCATATAGCAATGAAATGGTATATGCTGGTGTTAAGGAGTTTGAAATTAGTTAACATGATTATTGGTTGCAATTTCTTGAATTTTCGTGTAAAAAAGGGAGGATAACATAATGTCTTGATGTCTAAGACTAGGATTATATGTATTGGTTCAAATAAAGCCACCCTTAAATTTAAAACATTTGCTTTTCTGAAAAACAGTTTATTGTAGTCTTTAGGACCAGTTTGGGTATAATCTTTAGTGTCTCATCCTTAGAAGTAATGAAAGCATATCTGCACATATCTTAATCCTTTGTCTGGGACTCCAAAGAAAAAAGTCTCTCAGTTGTCAGCAGGTTGTAGTGAAATAATCTGTACAAATTTCTTTTGGTGCCTAACTAACATCTCCACATAATAAAAGGCAGTCTTTTGAGTCGAAAGCTCATCATCTAAGAGATAAGTTCTGTAGGCATATGATTATGCAACATACTATATTATCAACTAAGTATAGATCATATTTTATTTTTTCTTTTAATTAAATCACAGCTGTGTACATTAATGCATTTATGGGGTACAATGCACTGGTTTTATATACAATTTGAAATACAACAAACTGGTTAACATAGACTTCACTGTACTTTCTTAATTATCGTGTTAAGACATTTATACTCTGCACTTAGTAGATTTGACATGTACCCTTGCAAAATGCACCATAGGTGTGGTCACTCCAATTACCTTCCTTCCATCCCTCCTTCCCCCCTTCCCCTCCCCCTCCCGTTCCCCCTTCATTTGGGGCTGTAGTTGTGGTATAGCTTTCATATGGAAGTGTGGGTGATTATATATTGGTTTTATAGTAGAGCTGAGTACATTGGATACTTTTTCTTCCACTCTTGAGATACTTTACTAAGAAGAATATGTTCCAGCTCCATCCATGTAAACATAAAAGAGGTAAAGTCTCCATCTCTTTTAAGGCTGCATAATATTCCATGGTGTACTAAACCACAATTTATTCATTCATTTGTGGGTCAGTGGACACTTCGGCTTCTTCCATGACTTAGCAATTATGAATTGGGCTGCAGTAAACATTCTGGTGCAAATACCTTTGTTATAAAATGATTTTTGGTCTTCTGGATATATACCTAGTAGAGGAATTGCAGGATTGAATGGCAGGTCTATTTTTAGATCCCTACGTGATCTCCAAACTTCTTTTCAAAAGGAACATATTAGTTGGCATTCCCACCAGCAGTGCAAAAGTGTTCCCTTTTCTCCACATCCATGTGAACACCTGTAGTTTTGGGATTTTGTTATGTGGGCTACTCTTTGGACTTAGATGATATCTTGAAGTGCTTTTGATTCGCATTTCTCTGATGATTAAAGATGATGAACATTTTTTCATATGTCTGTAGGCCATGCACTTGTCTTCTTCAGAAAAGTTTCTATTCAAATCTCTTGCCCACAATGAGATGGGATCACTTGTTCTTTCCATGCTAATACGTTTTAGTTCTCTGTGGATTCTGTTTATCAAATCTTTGTCAGAGACATATTCTGCAAATATCTTCTCCCATTCTGAAGGCTGTTTGTTTGCTTTACTTAACATGTTCTTGGCTATGCAGAAGCCTTTTAGTTTGATCAGGTCCCAGTAATATATTTTTGGTGTTCCTTCAGTTGCTGGGGGAGAGGAGGGTTCTCCTCATAAAATATTCTCCTAGGCTAATATCTTCAAGAGTTTCCCCTGCACTCTCTTCAAATATCTTTATATTGTGCTGTCTTAGGTTGAAGTCTTTTATCCAGTAAGAGTCAATTTTTGTTAATGGTGAAAGGTAAGGGTCCAGTTTCAGTCTTCTACAGGTCACCAGCCAGTTCACCCAGCACCATTTGTTAAATAGGGAGTCTTTCCCCCGCTGAATGTTTTTGATAAGCTTATCAAAGATCAAATGATGATAAGCAGCTGGGTTCATCTCTTGGTTCTCTATTCTGTTCCATACAACTACGTCTCTGTTTTTGTGCCAATACCGTGCTGTTTTGATCACTGTAGATTTATAGTATAGTCTGAAGTCTGGTAGCGTGATTCCTCCTGCTTTGTTTTTATTTCTGAGTGATGTATTGAGTAATTGAGGTTTTTTCTCAATTCCATATAAAACAAAGTATTGTTTTTTCCAGGTCTTTACAGTATGACAATGGTGCTTTAATAGGGATTGTATTAAATTTGTAGATTACTTTGGGTAGTATGGACATTTAAACAATGTTGATTCTTCCCAGCCATGAGCATGGTATGTTTTAAATCTTCAGCTGTTTTTTTTCTCAGAGTTTCATAGTTCTTTTTATAGAGATCTTTCATGTCCTTTGTTAGGTAAATTCCCAGATATTTCCTCTTCTTCGCACTACTGTAAAAGGAATAGAGTCCTTGACTGATTTTTCAACTTGACTATTATTGGTATATATAAAAACTACTGATTTGTGAGTGCTGATTTTCTTTCTTTTTTTTTTAAATAATAGCTGTGCATATTAATGCAGTCATGGGGTACAGTGTGGTGTTTTCATATACAATTTGAAATATTTTCATCAAACTGGGCAACATAGCCTTTATGTCATTTTCTTAGTTATTGTGTTAAGACATTTATATTCCACTTTTAGAAAGATTCTCTTGTACCCTTGTAAGATAAACCATAGGAGTGATCCCTCCAATCACCCTCCCTCCACCCATCTACACCTCTTCTCTACCCTCCCCCCTCCTTTCCCATCCCCCTTCCCCCTCCCCATATTCTTAGGCTATGGTTAGGTTATAGCTTTCATATAAAAGCTATATATTAGTTTCATAATAGGGCTGTGTACATTGGATACTTTTTCGTCCATTCTTGAGATACTTTGCTAAGAAGAACATTTTCCAGCTCTATCCATGTAAACATGAAGGAGGTAAAGTCTCCACCTTTCTTTATGGTTTCATAGTATTCCCTGGTGTACATATACCACAATTTATTGATCCATTTGTGGATCAATGGGCACTTGAACTTCTTCCATGACCTAGCAATTATGAATTGGGCTGCAGTAAATATTCGGATACAAATATGTTTGTTGTAATGTGATTTTTGGTCTTCTGGATATATACCTAATAAAGGAATTGCAGGATCAAATGGTAGGTCTATTTTTAGTTCTCTAAGTGTTTCAGGTAACGATTTTCAAAATCTTCAGCTCTTTTATCTGATATTTACTTCTAATACTAACATACTATGCAAATATTGCTATCACTTGATTCATCATTTTAAAACATTACTTATTTTGGCCCTTTTACGACTCCTTTTTTCATTCCTTTCAAAATAGTGCTATCACAATTGTGGTGGAACCCATAGTCAGTGACTTATTGTAACTATTATGTAGTTATAGACATATATAGTTTGTTGTGTGTATATACCATATAGTTTATACTATGTTATGTGTGATTACATACACTCCATATGATGTCTATAATTTGTACTATATAGTTTCTACTATATATATTTATACTTTTTAGTCTGTACAGATTAAACCTTATCTGGGCTGTACTATAAATTATATACCAGAGGTGCCAAACAAATGTACACACATTTTAAGAGACATTATCCTAAGTATTACTTTTCAAAGTTGAATTGAATTACAGGAGTAGTGCGTAGTCTGATGTTTGCTCAAAAGATGGCATTAGTCAAATCACCGTGTGACAGTCAAAGAAAATGGCAGAAGCATGGTTGCCCTTTGAGGATTGCAAGATCTTTTCGAGGCAGTATTTAAAATTGTAGAGCATTGTGGAAGTATGATGACAATGTAGGCATGAGATGCAACAGAACCTCCAACACACCTAACAACTGCACACATTCATGTTAGGTAGGAGACACATGTGCACAGGGAAGATCGGGAGGCCCCACACAGCAGCAAGTCTGGCTTCTTCTGCTATGGTGTTGGAATGGCTGACATGCTTGCCACGGAAGTCTCCCAAACAATGTGCCCATGAGACAGGAGTTAGCAGAACGAGCATAGGATGCATTTTTAAAACAGCAACATGGAAAGTGTTCATCCCAAGATCATTACATGCAGCAAGATGCGATAGCTTACCTCGACGAGAACTTGCCAGAACAATGGATAGGATGAAAGTTGAGTTTCCCCCACTCCGGACTTGACATCTCTGGATTTTTACCTATGGGGGACCTTAAAGGATAGGGTATGATGTAGAAAACCAGATACACTGGTGGTTCATTGGGGGGAAAGTGAAATGGCGTGGGCAATGATACGAGTGGACGCTTCAGTCAGTATTGCTGAAACAGTAGTTCAGCATAGCTGGAAGTGTCAGGATGCTGATGTAACCATTCTGACCACCTCTTGTAATTGCAGAAGTCAAACGTGGCTGTAGTCATCTTTAGTTAGTATATATTTGGTATTATAATTTTTTTTTCTTATTCTAGTTTGCTGTATTTTTCAGGTAAATGGTAGATATAGTCAATATTCTTTTCTGCATTGACTGAGATTATCACATGATTTTTCATTTTTAGTTTGATAGTATGGTCAATTACATTGATTTTTTTTTATTAGCATTATAATTTTAATATAGTTTTTTCCTTTCTTAAAACGCATATACACTTTTCGGTACTCTTTGTATAGCTTGCACTCTCTATATACTATATAAAGTTTATATATACCAAAACATTGTACATGTGTATATGTGCATATATATTATAAACTACTTTCTATATATAAATACTATGTACATAATTGCATTTCTTATACCATTTCCAAGCTTTCTTGGAGTTAACAATTATTTTCTGTTTTCATTTTCTTAGTTTCTGTATTTTTTGAAATTACAAACATCTTTTAAAGTGGCTCTCATTGCAGCTTTCCACATAGTCAAATCTGTCAGATAATCTGCAAGTTCCATTTTGTTTTTTCCTGGAGGATTGTATCCTGTTACACTGGCCTCCCTGTTTCAATTAGGATTGGTTGCTGTTTGGACCTGTGACTTAGCTATTTACTAGGACTTTGTTTATTTGCATCTCTGAGATTTGAAAATTCCTGTTTTGAAATTTCTTAACATTTTGAATGGAGTTTTACTTCTTTTCTAAATCTCTTGATAAGGCACACCAAGGTAAGCTAATGTTTAAATTTTAAACTTTACTGATACTGTTTACATTCACTATTGCTGTTGTATCTTTTACTCCTTAATTTTCTTTAAAAAAAATATGATGGTCTGGTAGTTATAATTTCATTTCAATTTCTTTTAGCATTTTTGTGATAATTTCTTTTATGGATGTTCTTGCTATGCGGTTTTAGAGACACACATTCAGTATTGCTAAGTTTCATTGGTAAGTCTGTATTGTCCATTTTAGTAACTATATTCATTTCTATTAATGATATATGCTGAGAAATCACCCTTGGCTATTAGGATAATATCCTATATTTTTCTTATAGTCATACAGAGATGGTGGGCCATTGATCATTAGGTGATTTTTAGTTGAAGGTTTTTAATCTGTCTTATTAGGGCATCTGATACTCCACATTTTCTGTATATGCCTATATGAATTTCCCCACCCTACCTCAAAAGGTTCTGAACCTAATTTCCAAATAGGTAAGGACCATTCTTACTGTGTCTTGAATATGTTTCTCTTGCAGACAACAATTAGAAATAAAATAATGGCAACAAAAAACAAGAGTGAAATATTTAATCTAGCTGGTGATCTTTGGAGTTAAGGCTATTATGTGCATTCTTTTTATGTATATGGTTTATGTGAATGAATTTTCTATTATTATTTTGACCAGTAAAATTGGTTTAAAAGACCAATTTGAGGAAGAGTAAATATTTGGGCCACATAAATTTATTGCTATATTAAATTTAAAAATTACATATATAAATATATATACAGATACACTCAGTCACATCTATACAAATATAAGTACATATGCCCCCATTAATATATACATTGTATATGTATACCTATAGATATATATCAATCAATTTTTTATCTGTAGTGAAATGACATGCAAGATCTTAAGTTAGTCATTGGTGAGTTTTGACACATGTGTATATACCTGTGTAACCCACACCCCAATTAGGAAACAGAATATTTCCATGACCCCCAAAGTAGCCTTCAGTTTAAAAACTTTTAAAAACAGTTGAAAGATGATCTTAACCAAACATATTTAGCTTAATCAATCTGCTTATTTTTGGAAAAAGCATTAACACAGATGTACAGAAGGGTTTAAAAATATATTATTAATAAAAATTTAAAATACTTCATAGAAGAAATAAGACATTATTTTGTTTAGCCATAAGATTCTCTTATACTTAGAGTTTTTGTAAAAGATTATCCAATTTTCTAATGACTTTGAGTTAACTGCATTTTATTACACCTGTGTCCACTTATTCTCGACTGTGTGTCATTCTCTCTGTACTCCTGGATGTTTTTTTTTTCACTATCATTGTTGGTATGGGACTTTGCTGACACTTTGTTGTAGGACTGCAATGATTTGAGATTTTGACATCAAAGAAAAGAGTTGGTCAGTAAGTAGGTAGGTGCAGCACTTGGGTGAGAATTCCATTTTCTTAGGCAGTTCAAGAGAGCTGATCTTTCCCTCTTACGTAGTACCTTATCTTATATAATTATCTCAATTGTCCTTTGAGGTAGGGTTGTTATTCTTGTTCCACAGAGGAGTAAACAGAACAAATGTCACATCTCTAGGACCAATTAATCTGGGATTTAGCTCAGGACTTCTTAACTCTCTGGCCCTTACTTTTTCTTCTCTAACACTACTGGTGAGCTTTGTCTGGGGTTTCCATATAGCTTCTCTTATTTATAGGTGATAGGTTGAAAATCATTCCTACGCCTACACTTTGAAATGTCTTCTTTAAAACCTCTCAGAACATGAACACCCTTCAATATCATTTAGATAAAATATTAAATACTGGCAGTTCTAAGTGTGAGGGATACAGAGAGTTTTAAGCTGGTCCTCACATTTAAGGATGCATACATCACATTACTGACAGCTTTCCAAATTAGTATCGGCTACTTGGAAGTTTGTAAAATCTTTTCCTTTAAATGATAAACGCTTGACACATTACAATTATTACTAATTTTTTGGGTAGGGGAAGGAGGAGTTGTCATTTTTTACAGAATGTTTCTGGGTAAAACTGATGTTTTTTTATCTAAACCAATGTGGTTTTCCCCCCAGATATAAAGATTAAGAAAAATATTTTTTCAAATATTCTACTGATGCTGGCTTTTCTGGTTTTCTTCAGCATACCATTGTTCTTCACTGTTAGGTCTTGTGGTTCCAGTTTGCAGGTGTGTTTTTTCCTGTGCACTGTTTCTGTCGTCTGTCAAAGCTGGTTGATTTATTTGTGCATCTTATTAGTAGCATTACTGAATTTTTTACTGTGTCCTTCCAAATCTGATGTTTTAAGATTTTTTGCCTTTTAAGAAAACTTTGTCTAGTTTAATTAGTGGAGCTCTGTGGGGGGTGATTTTGCCCTCCAGAGAACATTTGGCAGTGCCTGGAGACATTTGGGATGGTCATAACTGGTAGTGGTGGGAGAGGGGTGGGCTGTTACTGGCGTCTAGTGGGAAGTGACCACTGCAACACGAGGGACGGCTTCTCTCCCACATCAGGAATTCGCCCATCTAAAATGTCAATACTGCTGAGATTGAGAACTACCAGTTGAAATGATTTACAAAGTTTAGTAGTCTGTTTCTTCTGGTGAATATTTTCAACATTTTATGCCTGTCATATAAATTCCTATCAGAGATTTATTTTGAGGCTCTCCTTTTTTGTTTCCTTCAGAGACTTTTCAAAATTACACCTGACGAATTTTTCGGATAGGAAACAAAATACAGTAGCCCCCTTTTATAGCGGCAGGTGTTTACTTTGGCATTGAAAACAAGGCTCTCACTGGCGGCTATTTCCAATAGCACGTTATTTGTAAATCTTAACTA
The DNA here is from genome assembly GCA_963574575.1 of Galagoides demidoff. Lineage (NCBI taxonomy): Eukaryota > Metazoa > Chordata > Mammalia > Primates > Galagidae > Galagoides > Galagoides demidoff. The sequence continues at coordinate 17,012 of CAUYQV010108436.1, forward strand.
TCCCTGTTTTCCTCCTGTTTACTCCAGGGACTTTATAAATCAGTCAGTAAAGAAAGGTAATTGCCTTCATAAAGCTAGCATAATAGGCCTTGATTTTAACTTGGATCTTTTAAAAAGATGTTATGGAGTGGAAAATATATTCTTAGCAAAGTCTTTTGAAAACTGGATCATTTTAAAGGGATTCTCAGCATGAGCACATCGCAACATATGTTCAAGAAGTGATTTAGCATCTGTGCTGGAAAGTCTCACGTTGAGAAACTGAACAACTAGATCCGTTTTTCATTCCCTTTGGTTGAACTTCAAGTACTAATAAACACGATAGCATGAAAACATAAGGCTATCTGGGGTGTGGGGTTTGCTCTGCCGTCTTGGTGAAAGGTAGTTTGTTTTGTTAATTTTTTTCCTCTGTGCTTACGGTTTGAACTATAAGATACAAAAGGAAGTAGGCGAGTTGATGCTTGCTCTGAAGTTTTAAAAAGGGAAATGGGAGGATTTGGGTCCACTCTGTACTTGCTGGTTAGTGTATCTTAAACTCCCCCCACCCCAGGCAGATGGCTTCCAGACTTCCTGGAGAGAAGTGAAGTCACTATAACCTTCTCATGTGTGGTTTCCTACTTACATGGCCAGTAGAATATGGGAGCGCATTTTATTATTCAAATCAAATATTTAGTGATTACATACTGTGCTAGGTGTGGAGAATACAGGACCTTCTGAGACACAGCCTTTGCATGTAAGGGATGCATACATTAAAACGTAATCAGCTTCCCAATTTAGTACCCGCTAAGTGCAAAGAGATGGTACAGGCAGTGCCTGCTACCATGGTCACTTTCTCTTCTCTTGCAGCTCTGCCTTGAACTAGCTGTGGGGCAAGGTAGACAGCCCTGTGGACTCACTGGGAATGGCCCATCTGCTTCTCCTGCGCCAGGGCCAGCACACACTGGTTCTTGGATCTCCATGTTGACACAGGGGCTTGTGCGTGTGGCTTGGCCTCCTTGACTCAGACCCCTTTTCTGGATTGCCGACCTTAGTGCCCTGCCTGTCTCTCTTGTCTTCTCTTGATTTTGTGCCTCACCAGTTTCCTGGAGGTGGTGGTCCCTCCACCAGCCCCACCAGGGCTGAGCAGCTAACACCTCCTGCCACTCCTTTCCTCCACCCTGTCCACTCTTACACCTCCTCCTGCCTGAGAAGATGCCAGACCTCAGGGAGAAGCTGAGACTTCAGCTGAAGCCTGTGCAAACTGGGGTTTTAAAAAGATTAATCTGGGAGTGGCACATGCTTTGGAGTGAAGACGGGAAGACTTCACGGAGGTAGCCCAGGAGCAGGGGATAAAGGTCCAAGGTGTGGCAATAAGAAAAGAGGAGATGGATGCTAGACAAGTTACTCTGAAAGAATGAGCTAGACTGACTTGGCAGCAAGAAAAAAGAAAGTGTCTTTGAATTCTTAGAAATGCTTTGGAGATAAAAAGTTCTACCTGAAGGGGAAACATGAGAGACCTTTGAGAAGTCACTCCCCAGCAGGGTGGCCAACTCTCGATTTGCCTAGGACAGAGAAAGTTTCCTGGATGTGAGACTTTTGAGTTTCCGATTGAGACAGTCCCCAGCAGACCAGGATGTGCTGATCACCTGTCCCGAGCCAGTGCCAACGTCACATAGTGTAGTGTCGAATAATAGCTTCTATCTTTTTTAGAGGCTCTTTTGACACTCTAGGTCAGCTTGGCCTAGATCATCTTGAATAGGCATTTTAAACAGTAGTTGAGATTTTAATACTGCAGAGAATGCCACACATGAGAGTGGCAGGTGCCTGTGTGAATATAGCCAACCTTCATGCTTCCATGTTGATAACAGGCAAATTAAAAAAAGTAAACTCAAGGTTCAGTCTGCATACACTAAACTCTTTTGCTCCTTCCTCAATGATTTCTTTCCTTTTAGTGGATGATTAATGCAGGGTGTTCAACCTGTGACCCATGGGCCACATGCTGATTTTATGAGGCCTTTTGCTTATCTGTGTTGAATATCACAAAAACTAGGCATGGACCTTTTTTTTGATAACCCCTCCCCCCTTTTTAGTGCTTATTTATTCTGTGGCCCCAAACAACTCTTATTCTTCCAATGTGTGATACAGCAAAATAAAAAGGTCAGACATCCTGATTCATTTAGTGCCTACTGAAATGGCTCAAACCAGGAATCAGAGGGATAAAGAGATAAGAGGAAGAAGGAAAGAGAAGAATCTGAGGATAAGCAAGTTGCTGACTGCTGGATTTGACTGTGCAGTACTGGAGGACACGCATCCGGCGTCTGTGTTCTGTGGATACAGATGCAGCTGGAATTAAGTCTTGCAGGTCTTTATGCAACCGGAATAGATGCCAGGCATTCACGAACTGCTGCATTTGCATCTAGGGCAGAAGGCAGAGCCTCGGAATACTATGTAGAACTAAGGTTCTTTAAGGTAGGTATTGTTGGCTCAGCACCTGTGGCTCAATCGGCTAAGGTGCCAGCCACGTACACCTAAGGTGGCGGGTTCGAATCCCCAGCCCGTGTCCACCAAACAACAATGACGGCTGCAACCAAAAAATGGCCGGGCGTTGTGGCAGGTGCCTGTGGTCCCAGCTGCTTGGGAGGTGGAGGCAGGAGACTCGCTTGAGCCCAGGAGTTGGAGGTTGCTATGAGCTGTGATGCCATGGCACCCTACCCAGGGGAATAGCTTGAGGATCCATCTCAAAAAAAAAAAAAAAAGGTCGGTATTGTTACAATAAATTGTCTTATTTGCGTTTCTAGCCATCTATAAATTGGAGGCAACAAACTAGAAGTTTTCTTTCAGAGACTGACATAAGAACATCGGTGTGAAGTGACCACCTATAGTTTGATAATATGGAAACAG
>CAUYQV010108438.1:0-13710 GCA_963574575.1 Galagoides demidoff
GTGTTGATACAATGATCAACCAAATGACATGAAATCTATGTTAACCAGCTTGATGAAAGTGTTTCAAATTGTATATGAAACAGCACAATGTACCCCATGTTTGCATCAATGTATACAGAGATCAATTAATAAAAAAAAAATTTAAAAAAAAATTTAAAAAAATCCGTAATTTCAATGAGTTTATTTTTGTTTCTCTTGACTAATCACAGGTCTTTTGATCTGTGATTGGAAGGGACCAGCTAACTAGCTATTATTCTCTATTGAATTTACTTTGACTAGCAATATTTTTTAAATGAATGGTTTATATGTGCAGTCACAATATCCTCATGTCCCGATCCCTACCTCAGATTACAATTTCTATGAAAACATTGAGATCCACCTCAGGTGGCTCTTTCCCTCTGAGTTCTTGAATCTTCTACGTACGTCTACAGCACTTTCCATTTCTCTTTCTTGGAACTGATCACAGTGCATCTGCGGCTATCACATTTATCTGTTTCCCCATCTAACTTCTACATGAAGTTTCATTTTCTTTACAGAGATCAACTATATTTAGTGCCTTAAAATAACTGTTGAATAAATGAATGACAGGTAAATTCCTCTTCCTTGTTGTAATCGGGCTCCTATTCCCTTGACTTCCTAGAAATATCATTCTTTCATCCCCAAAAGCAGAACTTCCACTGCCTTCCATGAAGGAGTAACTGATACAGAATTAGCTCTCCAGATACAAACAACTTGAAATCTGTACAAAAAATTATGAGATTCTTTTTATAGACATTGGAAAAAGGCAGTGCAAGGCTTTGATGCCTGAGAAAAGAGAAATTTATGAGATTGAGACCCACAATCACCAAGCTCGCTGCCAAGGAACAAATTCCCAACAATGATACAGAGATCCTGGAACAGAGAAGAGTGCGGCAGTCCAGCTGTGCTGAGGAAGAAGTATTAGTTTCATAGCAGTGGTAGCATCTGCAAGAGGGCGAGGCGGGTACCTGAAAAAGACAGAGCAATGCAGAGGGGCCCCAGAAATCCAGGTGGAAGCGTCTCTGATAAACACCTGTGTCCAGAATGTATGGAGAAAATTGATAATGTACTATTTAGGAAATGAGTTTAAGACTTGGACTCTCCACAAAAGACTAATAAGCCTGTGAAAGGATGCTCAACACTATTAGTCCTCAGTTACTGGGTATCAGGAAAATGCAAATTTAAGGAGCAGTTCACCAACAGTTCATATTTTTTATAATGCCTAAAATTGAAGAGGTTGGTGGGAATGCAAAATGGGGCAAACCCATGGGAAAACGGTTTGGCAGTTTCTTATAAAAGTTAAACATAAACTTACTGTTTGACTTCACATTCCACTTTATGCATCTACTCAAAATAAATAAAAATATCCCTGGGACGTCTATGTGAATGTTCACAGTAGCTTTATTTATAATAGTCCAAAATTGGAAAATTCCAAATTCCAATTCCATCAATGTCTAACTAAGTAAATGGAGCAAAAGTCATAAAGGTGACTACTACTGAGTGATGAAAATAAAGAAACTACTGATAGGTACAACCACACGGCGGAATTTCACAGACGTTCTCCTGAGTCTTAGAAAGAAAGTCAACACCAAAGAGTATGATTGGAAGAATTCCAGTTGTTTAAATTTTGAATAGTTCAATGGCAAAATAAAATCATACTGGGTTCGGTGGAGTGATATTGCCTATAAAGGGGCTTTGAATGAACTTTCTGGAAAGGTGGAATTTCTGTCTCGTGTTTGAGGTAATGATGAAATGGATGTGTAGCATATATTTGTCAAAAGGCATTGACCTATATACTTAAAAAGAGTGAATTTTATTACATTTAAGTTTTACCTCAATAAGTTTGTTTTATAAAAAAACACTAACCATCCTCTAGTGACAGAATCCAATAACCTTGTAAATTCTCCCTCTCTTTTATCTCCTTTATACTATAAAACCTTGTAGACAACCTTTCCTTGAACAGTTCTCCTTTATAACTTTCTCTAACTTCTTTGCCTTTTCCACCTCACGACCCTCTAATAGTCTTAAACAAGACTATTTGGTAAAAAAATAATATTTTCCTCTATACTCTGTCCTTTGATCACTTTTTTTAAGTACTTAAGTCCCAACTAAACAGTTTTAGATATAATTTTACCTTGAGTCCTTTGTCAACTAACTGTACTAATATCCCAAATCTGTGCTTCTCAGAGACCATCCTAGCCGGGAGGAAGACTGTCCAAGCAGAGTCCCACGCCGCAAGGGAGAAGGATGGCTGCTAAGATCAGAATGTGCCCACTGAGAAGCTGAGACATCACAAATAGCAATATAAAGATATTTGTATCGTTAAAGTAAAAGGCCAAAGCAGGAAGGCTACAGAGCAAAGGAACTCACTTGTGTGATCAGACACAGAGTTGGAAAAGATGAGAGACACCCAGTGGGGACTCCAAGGTTCGAGGAATCTGATCTATCACGAAGAGTGAAGTGGGGCCTGACACAGAGTAGATTCCCAGAAAGGGTTTGACAAATAAAAGAATGATAAGAAAATAATGGTATTTCAAGACAAAACTTCCCTCTGCTCCCAAGCCATCAGATTTAAACATTTGGATTTTATCAAGGCCAGCAAGCCAGGGTAGTCCTGAAGGGACCAACTTGATTTGCAAATTCAGTATCTGTAAACCTCATCTCATTGTCGCTCAACCTCCTTTTCTCTCTTAGGGCTCTGTTTCCTGGTATCAACCATGAAACTGCCTTTGCATCTTCCACTTTTTCTTTCAATTCCTCATATTTTTTTACAGGGACAAGTCAGTCATCAAATCTTAACAACTCCTTTATAGTATTTCTCTAATCTCACAACCCCCTTGCTATATTTCTTTAATCCCTTTATGTCCATTCATTCTTTATAGATCGAGTCCTTTTTACCATAAGCCTGAACATAATAATGAAAAGATCAGTTTTTACATTTCTTCCTGTAGCCAAAAAATTTTGCATACATGCTCAGACGTTGAGAGCAAAGGATATGGTCTTGTAACACTCCTGCTGAAACATACACAGGACCACATAGACAGGGAAATAAAATTCACAGGACTGAACCTGAAATTCAAAATGCTTCTTCACTGTGCCTCAAACATTTCTAGCTTCCTCTTAACCATCATGTTTCAGAATCTTGCTGATGTTATAGACAAGGTAATCTATCATTTCTATGGTTTGTGTTATTTTCTGTTAACACATTCTGTTAGGTTTGCTTACATTCAATTATCATTTTTCTTTCCATATACAAATACATTCTCGAAGATTCAGTTCAAATCTCTCTTCATCCATTACCATATTTATCACTGCTTGGAGGCCATGTAAATTGCCTAGTGAAGGTACTTCTGGGCTGTGGTATCCATTTGACATCTACTTCCTTGTGTCATTACTGCTGTCATGCTCTATAACCATTTTATTCCTTTGTGTTGTTTAAATTATTGTATGTATTTATATTTTATTTGGCTTAAAAGAACACACACTTCTTATAAGGATTATTTCTTAAATATCTACATAGCTTAAGACCACATGGATATTTCAGTTTCTTGAATGAAATACTTCATAATTCATTTCACACGTGAAAAATCTACCCATCACAATGGCCTGTAACTACCTATAGTTGATAAATTCAAAGGCAAAATCTTCACATTTTCCATAAAATTTCTTTTAGACAGAGAAACAGATGAAAAAACCATAGTGGTAATTTACTCCAATTTGACCCTACAAAACCAAAAATCTCCAGAACAGAAATTTCTGAAAAGCAAGAATAAAATATTTTCTACAAACATAAAGAATTCTCTACCAGAATGATCTAAGAAGAAATAACCATGAAGCCCCATAAATCAATGTATACATTTCCTCATCTTTTTCCACATCTTTCCACATACAATGGTAGAAACACTTTCAGAGATAATGTTCACAGATCGTCACTGTGTAATTTTTAATTCTGAATTTCACACTCCAAAATATTAGTTCTTTTTTTTTCTCCTAAGAAACCTGCCCCAATGAATTGAAAAGCTATTATCTGCCAGTCCTGGGTTGAGTGATATAGATATAAATTTAAAAAAAATTAAAATGTATATACACAGACCTATATATACACTTTAAAATTAACACATTTCTGGGCAGTGCCTGTGGCTCAAAAGGGTAGGGCACCGGCCCCATATACCAGAGGTGGCAGGTTCAAACCCAGCCCTGGCCAAAAAAAAGAAAAAATTCATACATTTCTGAAGTTGTATAACAACTCTTATAAGCCCAAACTGTTAATAATATAGAAGGTGCCAACAAATGTATGCACATTTTTAAAAAGGAAAAACTATATTAAAATTGTAATGCTCAATATGTGCTCACAAAAGATAAACGTAAGTCATGTCGAGCACCTCTTGTCACTGCAGAAGTCAAACATGACTCGGAGTATTGCAAATTTAATACAGTTTCTTTCCCTTCCTACAATGCACAGACACTTTTTGGCACTCTCTATATGTTACTGATACAACATATCACATTCTATTTTAATATGTATCTCATTACTATGTTAACTCTTAATATGTACCATTTATTTTCTAATAAAAATAGAGGATTGACATCACAAAGTAATAAATGAACATAAATAGAGCTTACGTTATTTGCTGTATAACTCACATTCAGCCCTTACCTTCAGTATTTGTCATTTCACTTTCCTGAACAATATCAATGGTTTCCCTTGGGGCACTGAAGAAAAACAACCCATGTGATGCGATACTTTCTTTTAAAAAGAAAAAAAGACAATTACTGAGAAGCTAATATAAATTTTTTAATTAAGCATCACAATACAAAACTGAATATTCTCCTTTAAAAAGTAACCACATAGCATAATAAAATTACTAATCAAATCTCATAGTAGAATATCTTTAAGTATTCTCTGTGCTCTTGAAAGGAGTAAACTCTAACAAAAAGGTATTCAAAACAGCAGGAAGCTATGAAAATCAAGGAGATGAGACATTATGTACTGATACAGAATTCAGTCCAAGATACACTAAGTGAAAACTAGCAAGCCACACATTTGTATGTCAGCCTTTTTATCACTTTTTCCAAAGGAGATACATGTATGTAGAGGTTAAGAGACAGATATTTATGGACACATATAAAATTTCTAGATTAAGAAACTGTTAGAATGCATTATCTTTAGAAGGAGGAAGTGTACAGGTAGAGGGGGAAGTTTTTACTTTATTTTGCAGTCTCTGAAAGTGCTTCAAACTTCTCCAGCATAAGAGTCCATTGTTATTTGTTTGAGCGAGCCTTATAAGTTTACACACATTAGGTGTAACCTTAAGGTTACACACATTAAGTATAACATTAAGGTTCCTGCTACAAGGCAGGAACTGTACTCTTACATTTTTACCCAAAAGAAATGAAAGTGTAAATCCTCAAAAATACCACCTCGGAAGATTTATGCCAGCTTTATTCACAGCAGTGGGAGCTAGAAACAACCCAAATGTCCATCACTAGAAAAGTAGGTTGTAAACAACACTCTGTAGTCATGAAATAATATAATGCTGACCAGTAAAAAGAAGGAGCTACTAATCCTTGAAGTAACAGTGCTGAATCTCGGAAATAGGTTAAGCAAAGAAAGCCAGGTAAAAACATAGTGGATAGGGAATAATTACATGATTAGGGGGTACACAAAAAAACTAGCTATGGTGATAGAAATAAAGATAATGGTCACCTAGGGTAGGTTAGAAACTTTCTAGGGTAATGGAAATTTTTTTAGCTAGATGAAATAGAGGTCACAGGCACGTGTTTACTTAGCAAAATGCATTTAATTATTAATTTAACTTTAGCATTTCTCTATGTATACACTATAAAATAAAAATATATTGTTTTCTTTAAAGGAATTAAAATATTATGATAGATTATACATGGATACATGCATATTAAAAGTGTTTGCAGAATATCTTGTGTTAATAACTACTTTATATTCCAAAACATGCTGAAGAACAAAACAAGGCAAAGTAAAATTTTAGCAAAAGTAGGCAATGACAGGAACATGTTGAAAAGATATAAAAATTATAAAAGTTAGTGCTATCAAATAAATATTATAGTAAATTACTTAAGCTTAAAAAATAACCAAATGTAAAATGAAATCAAAAAATTGTAAATAAACTGTAAACATTTTTTTTCAGAAAAAGAAAACTTGATGTAACTAACTGAAACAATCTAAAAGGTAATCTCAGCAATGTTGAGAGTTATTTTACAATTGAAGCTATCATTAATAATGAAAAAATACTGGTGTACATAATCGTACATTATATTAGAAAACAATTTTTTTTTTAGACAGAGTCTCACTATGTCGCCCTCTGTAGGGTGCTGTAGTGTCAAAGCTCACAGCAACCTCAAACTCTTGGGCTTAATCGATTCTCTTGCCTCAAGCTCCCAAGTAGCTGGGACTACAGGCACCTGCCACAATGCCCAGCTATTTTTTTGTTGTTGTTGTCACTGTTGTTTGGCAGGCCCGGGCTGGGTTCAAACCCTCCAAACCCGCCAACCCCCATGTATGTGATTGGCACCCTAGACACTGAGCTACAGGCACCGAGCCTTTTAACATTAAGAGAAATTTAGAGGAAAAACATAGGGAGAATATTTAATTCACCATCATTTATCTATGGCATATATGGTTCAGAGTAACTAAACAATATACAGAATATGAAGGATGCAGTAAAGAAAAATTGGGGTGCACGCTATGAATGTCAAAATGATACCAGTTATATCATTTGCAAGCTAATAGAACTGTATATAGAGTGAAGGTATCTTAAGCAACAATAACTCAAAAAATTTAACTAGATTACCTAACAACTTGATTGCCTAATCAATTTACTGTACAATTAGAAATTAGTCACATAAAATTAAACTGGAGATGTTTAGAACTTTAATGAACATTTTCAAATAACAAATGTGCCAAGCAACAGTTTCCCCAACAAAAAGTATGGGTCAAAAAATAAACACAATGTAAGAAAACCTTTTTAATGTGTTCAAAACATAGAAATATGTTAATAGTAGATAAGTAACATAACTAAAATACTGGTGAAAAATGAAGGGATAAATGTTTGTGCAAAGACATTAGGAGGAAACATAAGAAAAAAACATTATATAAGTCTTAAGTAAGTGTGTGTCTGGCAAGCCAGTCAGTCTAGGCATCTGGGCTTGCTCATAAGTGCCAGCAAGAAGGACACTAAGCATTACATAGTATTGGAGGCAAATGCCTTACTTTCCAAGCTGCTGAACTTTTTTCATTATAACCACAACTTTAGTCCCCTTGTCTAGTCTCTTTCTTCAGATTTTGTGATAATGATGTGCATGTTTCCCATAATTTAGACCTCATTATTACCTTTGAACTTTATTTTTAATCTAAACTTCAAGTTAGATAGACATTACCAAAACACACCAAAGTCTTGATGACTCCAGTCCTCACATTCATTTCCCCAACTAGTGACCTGGGGAGTCTGCAATGTAACAGTTTGGGGATGTTCAAAGTCGTAAGAGAAAAGAGTTTCGAATAATCAAATCCATGGGCACGCCAGACACACACATGGAGGAGCCATAATACCCAAGATAAAACTCTTTAAAAAGATTAAAAAATGGGAAAAGTTAAGTACAAATAATGCATAATCAACAGAAGTTCATACACTATAGAACTGCATTAAAATACTTTGTAAAGTTAAAAGAAAACTGATACATGAGTCATTTGAAAATCTCCATGCTTTTCCTGCCACATGGAGATCCAGTTTTCCTATCAACAGGCAAATAATGTTATAATTTTCTTGTGCATACTTCCAGTTACTTTAGGGACAAATGTCATATGTACACACAGAGGTTGCCCAAAAATGTATACATATTTTAAAAAAGGAAAAAATGTATTAAAATTGCAACACTCTAAGTCACCGTGTTTGAATCCTGAAATAGTTTTTTCAGTTCTTAAAATTTGTATACACAATTGAGCACCCATGTATGTTTGTGTGTATGCCTATGCATATCTATAAAAATATGTGCAAAATAGATATACACATATACAAACATATACATATAGACATGTATATTTTTTACATCTGAGGATACAAATTCCTTATCAATTTTAAATCATAAATTCAACTTCATATTTTAAGTTGATAGAATAATATTTTTTCACATGCTAAAATCAGTCAAATCAGGATGATGCAGCTTATAATAAAACTCAAGAGTAGCAGAGCATAATTTAACTGGTAGGTTTACATTTCTTACGAGGTTATGAAACAATGGTGAATTTTATAACTTAGTGTATCTTTGACTTCATGAAATGTCAGTTTCATAGTATCTCATAGTATAAAGGTGTCATAATTTATTAAACCAATGGAAAAATCTCAAATTAAAATGAGGTTGACTAATATATATTAAACACATAAATAACACTGATTTCAACATATTAATGTCCTTAATCTTTATCATAGTAACACGTACAAATATTCATTTACATATGTATAAAATGTGACCCAGAGAGGAAGTGAACAAAACCAGGTTCACAAAGTTAGTAACTGATGGAACTAAGATTCTAACTTTATACAGTATCTAGTTTCAAAGTCTTTTCAATTACACTAGCTCTCTTCAAAATTGTGTTTAAAATATAAAATTCCACGAGATCATTACAAGTACAGAAAGAGAAGTGTTTTTATGCTCCAATAGTGTAAGGTTTAAGGAGATGTCTTCATTGCAGGACTTTAGGGCTTTTGATATGTTGATTGTCATCAAAAATCTTTAAGAAACAGAAAAATTGCATTGAATTTCTCATTTTACTCTACCTCAGAATCTTTTTCTTTTTTTTTTGAGACAGACTTTCACTCTGTCATCCGGGTAGAGTCCCATGGCATCATAGCTCACAGCAACCTCAAATTCTTAGGCTCAAAACATCCGCTTGGCTCAGCCTCCTCAGTAGCTAGGACTACAGACACTCACCACAACACCTGGCTAGATTTTCTATTTTTAGTAGAGACAGGTCTCACTCTTGCTCAGGCTAGTCTCAAACTCCTGAGTTCAAGCACTCCACCTGCCTCAGCCTCCCAGAATGCTAGGTTACTGGCGTGAGCTGCCATGCGTGGCCATCATTTTTTCTTAAGCATACCTCAGACACTTCAACAGGACACTCCTTGAGATTCAGGAAGACATAGAATTCAAAAGGGGACTAAAATTGTTAAATTTTATAAACCAGAAAAATTCTCATTATATATATATGTGTGTGTGTGTGTGTATATGTATACATACATCAGTCTAAAAAACAGTGTATAGAACTAGTATTTCCTGGAATGACAGGACAGCCTTATCAAATACACTTTTCTTTTTTTTTTTTTTTTTTGAGACAAGAGCCTCAAACTGTCCCCCTGGGTAGAGTGCTGTGGCATCACAGCTCACAGCAACCTCCAACTCCTGGGTTCAAGCAAGTCTCCTGCCTCAGCCTCCCAAGTAGCTGGGACCACAGGCACCCCCCACAACACCCAGTTATTTTTTGGTTGCAGCCATCATTGTTTGGTGGGGCCGGGCTGGATTTGAACCCGCCACCTTAGATGTATGTGGCTGGCGCCTTAGCCACTTGAGCCACAGGCACTGAGCCCAAATACACTTTTCTATTAAAAATAACTAAACTAGGCTGGATAGATAGATAGATAATAATTGATATATAGCAAAGATAGTTAGAAACTACTCGGACAAAATCTAAAGGACAGCAGAAACCTATAATTTTAAGTGGAGTATAGTACATAAAAGTGACATTTCACACAAAGGTCATTTGCAATTCCCAGAGAACTCTAACTGGGTTTGATGACTAGTAAGTGTCAGGAAATAATCAGCCAAACCTAGTCTCAGGAGTCCTCAGCCATCAGGGCATAGACAGAATTTAAGAGATCTATAAACTTGGATGGGGAAAAAATTTTTACTTTATTTTAAAAATAATTCCAAGCTTTTAGTAATACACCTAAAAATATTATATTCAACCCAGGGAGTATAAGGTTCAACAAGCTTCAAAGATCCCATGGCACAAAGAAGTTAGACCCCCCTTAGAATTCACTTTAAGCTTGGACAGAAAATGAGTGCAGTCTCAGAGTAAATGTAAACCAGAAATAACCACTGCAATGACCTCTATTAGAACTCAAGGAATTAAAGAGAAAGTTTCTCTGTGCTGAGTATATATTGTAAGTGTAAAAAAGAAAGCACAAAAAGACCTCATCTGTGTGACATGAAAACTTTGGCTACTCCTCACGTAAATTTGTAGATTGGGATTTCATCATTGGACCTTCCATGGAAACCTTAATCCATGATTTTGTTTTAGGTTGGCACAATATTGGTAAAAATCCATGTTTCTGGAAAATCAAAAGCAAATGTCATCCGGAAGAAGTCATCTGTATCTCAGGCTTCATGGAACATGCACCAGTAATTTTTCAAGTACAGGAAGCAGTACAGAGTCAAAGCAATAAAACACAAAAGAAAAGTGAGCACAACAACTCAATGATACAAAAAAATTAATTCCAGATGGAAACGTGGACTTAAAAAAATAAGAACCTTGGTTCACCAAAAACCAATATAGCTGGGGGTGGTAGCTCACGCCTGTAATCCCAGCACTGTGGGAGGCTGAGGAGGGAGAATTGCTTGAGTTCAGGAGTTTGGGACTCGCCTGAGCAAGTCAACTCATGAAAAAAATGAAAAACCCAGCTGGTGCCGCAGGGAGCTCCTGTAATCCCAGCAGCTTCTGGAGGCTGAGTCAGCAGGATGCCCTCAGCCCCAGTCTGAGGTTGCAGTGAGCTATGACATCATTGTACTCGGCTCAGGGGCATAGGGTGGGACTCTGTCTCAACAAATATAAATAAATAAATAAAAGGCAATAGAAATATATGGCATGAGTATAAGAAATATTATCCTCATCTTTGATTGGCTTAGAATTAGTGTTCTAATAAACAAAAATTGGAAACATCTTGAATGTCCTTCAACAGAAGAATGGGTGGAAATGGAATAGAAACATCGTTTTGAATACCATTGTATGATGGCACCACAAAATGGATGAAACTTAAAAATAACACTGACCAAAAGAAAGCCATAACAAACATGAAGATAATAAATAATGTTGAACAGAAGCAGCAACACACAAATATTAATGTAATATAATTTCAATTAATAAATACACAAAACTAAAGTATATCTATATGTAACACTCCAGTTAAATTAGTATCACAAAGGTCCAGATATTTGATGGCATAAAGTATTGATTAGGAGGACTCAAGAAGGCTTTCTGAGGCACTGGGCATCCCGAGTGGATGGGACACAGATGTTTCCTTATAATTGTTTATTTAAAACCTACAGGTAGGCTCCGCGCCTGTGGCTCAATCGGCTAAGGCGCCAGCCACGTACACCTAAGGTGGCGGGTTCGAATCCCCAGCCCGGGCCCGCCAAACAACAATGATGGCTACAACCAAAAAATGGCCGGGCGTTGTGGCGGGCGCCTATGGTCCCAGCTGCTTGGGAGACGGAGGCAGGAGACTCGCTTGAGCCCAGGAGTTGGAGGTTGCTATGAGCTATGATGCCATGGCACTCTACCCAGGGGTATAGCTTGAGGCTCCGTCTCAAAAAAAAAAAAAAAAAAAAACAAGTGGGCTCTACGCCAGCCACATATGCCTAAGGTGGTGGGTTCGAATCCAGCCCCAGCCCTCCAAACAACAATGATGGCTGCAACCAAAACAATAGCTAGGCGTTGTGGCAGGTGCCTGTGGTCCCAGCTACTTGGGAGGCAGAGGCAGGAGACTCGCTTGAGCCCAGGAATTGGAGATTGCTGTGAGTGATGCTACAGCACTCTACCCAGGGGGACAGCTTGAGACTCCGTCTCAAAATAAATAAATAAATAAATAAACAAGTAAATAAATAAAAGTTTTCTTTTCTGTGAACTTTTATCCAAAGATTAAAAGAAGCTATAAGTACAAGTAAAGAACAGGAGGCAAAGTACCAGGCCAGCCACCCAAACCTCAGAAAGCTGGATGATGTAGGTGAGTGTATACCTGTGTACACCCACATTCGGGTTCTGGGGGGAACCTCTAGGTTTGGCATTGGCCCCAAGGAGTCTGGGGGTAAGGGCGCTTTCTCAGGGGTGGTAGGCAAGGACTCCAGCTGCTGGCATCACACATGCTGGCTGATGGGCATTAGGGACCCTGCATGTTCTCAGGGGGAGCTGGAGATGTATGTTACAGGGAAATTCTCCTTCCTTCCTCCATGGAGAATGGAATAAGGGACCTGGGCCCCTGGTTGCATTGCAAGTGAGCCTGCAGGCTGGATGTGGATGGTTCACAGCTAATCCCAGCATTGTGGGTGGATAGCATGAGTTTGAGCCTGAGCAGTATAGCAAAACCCCATCTCTACAAAAAAATTTTTCTAAAAATAATACCATGCTAGGTATAATGGCTCACACTTATAATCAGCAGCACTCCAGGAAGCCAAGGTGGGATGGGTCACTTGAGACTAGGAGTTTGAAACCAGCCTAAGCAAGAGCAAGACCCCGTCTCTACAAAAAAATAGAAAAATTAGCTGGGCATACTGGTGCATACCTCCAGTTCCTGCTACTCAAGAGACTGAAGCAGGAGGATTACTTGAGCTCAGGAATTCGAGGTTATAGTGAGCTATAATTGTGCCACTGCTCTCCGATGTGGACAACTGAGTCTCAGAAAAAAAGAGAGAAAGACAAGGGGAAGGGAAGGAAAGGAAATTTGTGTGGTATATATTAGAAAACTGAAGTTCAAGAAAGATTTCTTAGAATGAATATACATTATTTAACATTTATTTTTTTCCTTCTTCAAGTGAAAAGATAGCATAACTCTCAGAAAGAAAAAGAATTACTCATAGGCCAGGCACAGTGGCTCATGCCTAAAATCCTAGCACTCTGGGAGGCAGAGGCTGGTGGATTGCCCAAGCACAGGAGTTCCAGACTAGCCTGAGCAAAGTAAGACTCCATCTCTACTAAAAATAGAAAAACTAGGGGTTGTGGCAGGTGCCTGTAGTCACAGCTACTCAGGAGGCTGAAACAGGATCACTTAAGCCCAAGAGTTTGAGGTTGCTGTGAGCTATGATGCCACAGCACTCTACCCAGTGCATAGAGTGAGACTGTCTCAAAAAAAAAAAAAGAATCATGGCTTGGTGCCTATAACTCAGTTGTTAGGGTGCCAGCCACATACACCAGGGCTGGTGGGTTCGAACCCAGCCCAGGCCTGCTAAACAACAATGACAACTACAACAACAAAAATAACCAGGCATTGTGGTGGGTGCCTATAGGCCCAGCTACTTGGGAGGCTGAGGTAAGAGAATAGCTTAAGCCTAAAGAATTTGAGGTTGCTGTGAGCTGTGATGCCATAGCATTCTACCAAGGGTGACATTGTGAAAAATAATCACTCATAATCCTGTTTCTGTAATGTAACAGCATTATTTAGGCTTTGGACTGCTGCATTTCTTTTTTTTTTTTTTTTTTTTTTTGGACGGAGCCTCAAGCAAACAACCAGGGGAGAGTGCCAAGGCAAAACAGCTCATAGCAACCTCTAACTCCTGGGCTCAAGCGAGTCTCCTGCCTCTGCCTCCCAAGTAGCTGGGACCACAGGCGCTCGCCATAATGCCCGTCCATTTTTTTGGTTGCAGCCATCATTGTTGTTTGGCGGGCCCGGG
>CAUYQV010108440.1:0-11482 GCA_963574575.1 Galagoides demidoff
CTTTTCATCCTAGAGTTGTTTAAGGGTTTTATTCCAGGTGGAAGGGCCTTTTTTAAAAAATACATTACTTTCTAGTTTTATATCATTATGATCAGAAAACTGGAAGAGGTTTTCTTTGCCACCTGATATATATAGTTGGTGTTTGTGAGTGGTCCTTGTGCACTTAAGAAGGGGCATATTCTCTTATCAGGGTGTGATAGAGCTCCCTGAGATTTTGTTACTGATTATATTGTCCAAATCCTTCATGCCTGCATTTATTTTTTGTTCAGTTGATCTGCTATGGACTAAGAGGTATATTAATATTTCCTCCCACTTATTTCTATCTTCTTGTATCTCTTGTAGTTTCTACTTTATAAAAGTAGCTACTGTGTTGGCTCAGCGCCTGTGGCTCAATCGGCTAAGGCGCAGCCACGTACACCTAAGGTGGCGGGTTCGAATCCCCAGCCCGGGCCCGCCAAACAACAATGATGGCTGCAACCAAAAAATGGCCGGGCGTTGTGGTGGGCGCCTGTGGGCCCAGCTTCTTGGGAGGTGGAGGCAGGAGACTCGCTTGAACCCAGGAGTTGGAGGTTGCTATGAGCTGTGATGCCCTGGCACTCTACCCAGGGGGATAGCTTGAGGCTCCGTCTCAAAAAAAAAAAAAAAAAAGTAGCTACTGTGGTATAGCACATAGATATCACAACTAATATTATTTTATTATGACTGTGTCTTTAGCATTATGAAGTTAACTACTTTATTTCATTTAATGCTTTTGAGCCAAATTCTATTTTGTCTGCTTTCAGGGTAGAAATCTCTGCTTTCTGATTGCTTGTGTTTCTGATTGCTTATATTATGTAAGAGGATTATACATTCTGCCTGCTGTTGCGCGCCTCCTTCTCCATGGAGCTGTCACAGCCACGTGATTGACTTTGAGTGACCAGTGAAGTATACGAGGGGAAGGGACACATGTGCTATCTGAGCAGATCTGCAGAAAATGAGAAGGATATATCCTAGATGGGGGTCACATTCTAGAATAGATACTTGGAGAAAGAACCAGCAGTCCCTGTTAGCCTGCAGTAACAGGGAGAGAGATCAAGAAAAGCCTTTGGGAGATGTCAGCATTGTTTGCTGTTGTGACACATCTGCAAAAGCTTGTTTATATATTCGGTATACTTTTTGACTATTTTAAGCCTTTTGGTATAGCTTCATTTTAGTTGTGTGTCCTATATTGAGCACAGAGTTGAGTTTTGTTTTTGTGAGCAAATCTGAAAATTATATGTATATGATTATTTCTTAACTCTGTCATACTACTTACATTTACTATATTATGTTTTAATTGCTATTTTAACTGCTGTTTTTCATGTGATCTCTTTTTTCTTTAGGAAGGCTTATAATTTTGTTCAACTTTTTAACTTTATGCTATAAATCTTTTTATGTCCTTAAGCTCCTTTTTGCACTTAAGCACCTATTATTTTATTTGCTATGGAAAACACGTATTACCTGTATGCCTCCTAGTAAGCATGTTCTACTTATACCTTTTTCTCCAAAATGTATGTGGGGGGCAATTTTTTTTTTGTTTTTTGTACTTGTGTTTTTATCTTTTTCCCTGTTTTTAATTTTAGATCTATAGTGAAACTTCCTCAGCGACACCACCTGTCATTTCCCCAGCATTCTCCAGTCCTTTCTTAACTGGAAGTTAGTGTGTTTTCCTTTGCATCCTGGCTCACATCAGTGGTGCTTGATGCGTGGCTTGCCTGTAGCATCCCGGATTCCCACTTTTTCTCCCCTTAAGTTTTTTGAAAAATGTTCCACTGTTGTCTTGCTTTGTACGTTGCTCTTGGAGTCAGATGATAACCTAATTTTCTTATTTTTGTACATAACTCTGCCTTTTTACCTGGAAACCCAGAGTTTTTCTTTATTTTTAAAATCTAATAGTTTTATTAGAATGTGTCTCATAGTAGACTATTCTGGGTCAGTTTTCCTGGTACATGGTACGCCTGTTTAGTATTTATTTAAGGCAAGCATGAAACAAAATTTATGGAGGAAGAGAAAGATGGGCTTACAAAGTACGAAAGCTCACACAGCAGAATAGACAGGAATGGGCTTCACTGCATGGGCAGTGGGCGGAGAGGGCCCTGCTCAGTATTTAGATTCAGGTTGTCTTCTGTTTCAGAAATTTTTCTGATATTCTTATTATAAAAATCAGCATTTTCTCCTCCTCTTTAGGACTCCGGTTACATGGGTGTTGGCTCCCTGCCTGTTCTCTCCCTGTTTCCTCAATCTTTATCTCTTCATTTTCATTCTCTTGGCTGTTTTCATTTTTCTTCTCACTGTTAGTAGAACCTGTTTTCCCCTTAGATGTAACTAATATTTCCGAGATCATTTCTTTCTCGCCTAGAATTTAAAACATTAGTTCATCATCTCATTGTCTTGAATAATTCCATTCTGAATTTTTAAGTTTCTGACTTCTGGTATACTTTCATATCTGTTTGTTTTGTTGTGGTAAGACGAGGCCCAGTGGAAAGAAAGAGCACCCAAATGCTGTATTTAAGAGGAAAAAGGCTTTTATTCAGCTAGCTGAGGAAACAGTATAGAAGAATTCAAAATGGCTATGCTCCCCAACTGGCTTGGTCTTTCCCTTTTTATCTCTAGTCAACAAGTTCCGGCCCACGGGTACCTTTCTCATTGGTCACTTTGAATCAAGTGAGATAAGCTGTTCCAGCCCCCACAGAGCTGCAGGATTTCACAGAAGTGGAAATTTCCAGGTCCCAGGAAGTTAAGTTTCTACAAATTTCTAAGAGCTGAGTCACTCTGGGGAGGACTGCAGGTGTACCCTTGAGATCTCCTTGAGAAGATCTCTGTTCTCCTAGACCTCACACTTCCTGGGTATCCTCTCTCAGTTTAATAATTTCAGATCATATGGGATTATCATTTTCCTCTGTGTTGTGGTTGTTTGGGGGAGCATATTTTGTCAGCTGTGAAATTTTTATTCTTTTTTTTTCTTTTCTGGAGACAGAGTCTCACTTTGTCACCCTTGGTAGAGTGCAATGGGCATCATAGCTCACAGCAACCTCAAACTCTAGGGCTCAAGCGATTCTCTTGCCTCAGCCTCCAGAGTAACTAGGACTACAGGCACCCGCCACAATGCCCGGCTATTTTTAGAGGGAGGTCTGGCTCTGGCTCATGCTGGTCTCAAACCTTTGAGTTTAGGTAATCCACCTGCCTCAGCCTCCCAGAGTGCTGAGATTACAGGTGTGAGCCACTGTGCCTGGCTTACATACTAGTTTTGTATGGATGCTTTGTCCCTTTTCTATTGAGAGAGTCCTGGAGGCCCACAATAGCTTGTGTTTGTCTAATGAGATGAGGGGTTTAGATGACTTTGCAGGTGTCTTAGCTTGTAGCAGGTGTCAGTACAGGTAAGTGTGGTTTCTCTAATGAATGGTGTGGAAGGGGGCGGGGGGGACTTAGTGTGACTGCCATCTCTGTGACCCCTGTTACTTGCTGCCTTCCTTTTATTGCCAGGCCTGTGTAGAGCTGTCTCTCCTTTCTAGGTTGCCAGCTTCTTTCCCCAAAGCAGTTTTCTAGAGACTGCAGCCTCTGGCCATGCCTCTCTATGCCTCCTGCAGTGCTCTAACTGCCAGGTTTTAACCCCTGGTCTCTGTTTCTCTACCATGGTAAGGCCCTTGTCTGCTGGGAGGTCCTTTTGGACCATTGTCAGGCCCTGCTGCACTCCCCCTATTGTCTACAGGCTCTGTTTTGATTTTGGTAGAGGCTGTAGCTTTTTATTTCTCCAATTATACTTAAAATGGTGGGTTGCTGAGTTCTGTCTCCCAGTTTTGCTGTAGGCATGGATTATAGGTGGTTGTATTTGTTCCTTGTTGATCTACATGGTTTCTGGAGGATGTGTGGACAAATTTGTCTTTATGTAGCTGCTGTTATTTTTTTGGGAATTACAAGTCTCATCAGTACTTTTAAAGCTTGGATTTTTGTAAAGACTGAAATTTAATTTAAAAACTACTCAGTCATATGAAACTATCATTTGAGTTTATCCAGTAGTTACTATTTTTAGCTTTCTTATGTATTTAAATATCTTGGCTTTGTTTTATTAATTGGTTCAATCTGTAGCTAGTTCCCCTCCTTAAGAAAGGTGGATGACTCCTCCCCATACCAAGTGGAGGGATTGGGACTATTGCCAAAATAAAGTCCAGCTGTCTTTCCTTGGTATACCTGTCCTCCTAAAGTTTTCCAGGAAATTATGCTTAAACACATATACTTTGGTTATAGTCCTTAAATGCCTCAGATGGTTTCCTGTGTCGGAGAACTATGCTTATTTTTTCTTTCTTTTTTATTTTTATTTTTTTTTAAAGACAGAGCCTCAAGCTGTCACCCTGGGTAGAGTGCTGTGGCATCATAGCTCACAGCAACCTCCAATTTCTGAGCTCAAGCTATTCTCCTGCCTTTGCCTCCCAAGTAGCTGGGACTATAGGCACCCGCCACAATGTCCGGCTATTTTTTGGTTGCAGCGGTCATTGTTGTTTGGCAGGCCCACAAACTTACCAGCTCAGGTGTATGTGGTTGATGCCTTAGCCACTTGAGCCACAGGCGCCAAGCCTGCTTATTTTTTCTTAAGGAGAAAAAAAGTGAAAAGCTCTCAGAAAATTGAATCCAAGACCCCACAGGACGACACATTGCTCCCCTTGCTGGCTCACTTGGGCTTGCCTGATGGAGGTGCTTCTC
The DNA here is from genome assembly GCA_963574575.1 of Galagoides demidoff. Taxonomy (NCBI): domain Eukaryota; kingdom Metazoa; phylum Chordata; class Mammalia; order Primates; family Galagidae; genus Galagoides; species Galagoides demidoff. The sequence continues at coordinate 4,717 of CAUYQV010108440.1, forward strand.
CCTTGCCTCCACTGCCAGGGCGAGGTGCCTGACTACTCCTGGGAATGAGATGCTGGTAAATGACAGGATTCGTTGGGCTTTTCCACTCTACCTTGAATTCTGTATTACTGGTTTCTGCAAAACCCAAGGAACTTTAAAGTACTGATTTTGGAGTAAGAATTAGCATTCTGGAGATTATTTCTCTCCTGCCTTTAAAAAAAATTTAAAAACACTTTTTGATTAACACATTGTACTTGCATATATGTATGGGGATACTGTAAGGTTCCAGTATGTGTGTATGTTGTATAGTGATCAAATCAGGGTAGTTAGCAGGTTTGTCACTTCACAGTGCATTTCTCATTGCTCTCATTGTGTTGAGAACATTCAAAAACCTCTTCTAGCCATTTTGTGCCCTCCTGGGGCCTTTTCATCTCTGTTGCAGAAGTCTCTACTTTTTGCATCACATGAAAGAAATTGGGTTGTTTCAAAAGTAAATCAATTAAAATCATCTTAGAAGGGTTATGTTTACCTAGGAAAACCCCAAGTTCTTAGTGTCAGGATCTGCTTCTGACACCACTTATCGGGGCCTGGGACTGGCCAGGGCTCGGGCCCAGCTTCTTAGGTAGGTTCCAGATGCGGACCACTAAGCTACCTTGCTCAGAAACAATTTCTCTTAGGTGCTTGAGGGCTATCTACTTTAGCTGGAGAGAGAGAGAGAGAGAGTGTGTGTGTCTTAGAGAGAGTAAAGCAGTCTTCTTTTTTTTTTTTTTTTTTTTTTTTGAGACAGAGCCTCAAGCTATCCCCTTGGGTAGAGTGCCATGGCATCACAGCTCATAGCAACCTCCAACTCCTAGGCTCAAGCGAGTCTCCTGTCTCAGCCTCCCAAGTAGCTGGGACTACAGGCACTTGCCACAACGCCCGGCCATTTTTTGGTTGCAGCCATCATTGTTGTTTGGCGGGCCCAGGCTGGGGATTTGAACCCACCACCTTAGGGGTATGTGGCTGGCGCCTTAGCCTCTTGAGCCACAGGCGCCGAGCCAAAGCAGTCTTCTTTGAACAGATAGATCTTAGTCTTTAGCGAAGCTTGGTAATCTTCTGCAGAGAGATGCCGTGCTGGCGTTCTGCAGGCAGGAGAGGAGACAGAGTCAGAGTAAGCATGTCTGTGATAGAATGCGCATGCTTTTTGTTTGCCTTCTCCTCCAGCCTAATATAAGGCTGATCTTGTGCCTCTCAACACCACAGGTGTAGAGACTGCCAATTCACCAATGCTCTCATCTTGCGAGCTCTCTCATGCTTGTTAGAACTAAATCTCTCTCCATGCCCTTTTCACCAAGGTGTTCCATTACAGGTATTTCTTATAACTCTTACTCCTAGCCATAAGCTATATGGGCTGCGACATCTTAGAGTCTATGGAGATTACAGAAATGAAGCATCAGATGACAGTTGCTTATGGAGTTGATAATAACTCGAAGTTTTAAATAGCTCTATGTGGCAGAGGTACCTTTTAAACAGATTATGAATTTTCCTTTCCTTTTCTGGATACTTTTCATATTGGCTTGTTGTTTGAGGGACACGTGAAAACTTTTTAAAAAACTATAATGTGAGGTGGCGTCTGTAGCTCAGTGGATAGGGCGTTAGCTCCAAATACTCAGGCCGACAGGTTTGAACCCAGCCCCAGACAAACTGCAACAAAAAAATAGTTGGATGTTCTGGTGGGTGCCTATAGTCCCAGCTACTCCAGAGCCTGAGGCAAGAGAATCGCCTAAGCCCAGGAGTTGGAGGTTGCTGTGAGCTTTGACGCCACAGCACTCTACCGAGTGTTATGGGGCAAGATAAGGACCACCAACTCAAATTAGAATTTCAAAAAGGAGTCTTTTATTAACTGTGGGACTGTCTCAGCAAAGTCTAAAGCAGACTAAGAGAGCATTGAGGGGTATGAAGTTGGGGGTTTTCCAATTAGAAGCAAAAAGAAAGTTGGCAAAAGAAGCAAAAAGTGAGCATGGGGTCACGATGACCCCTCTTACAGAAGCGAACCTTGCAATTTAGCGGTTTAGCCAATAGGTAGCATAAAGGGCAATTAGATAACAATAAAGTAACATAATGCAGATCTAGCAACTAATGAGTAAATAAAACAATTTGTCACAGCACTTAACTCATTAACTCTCTTGATGACAGTTCTTGGCCCATCCGTTCTTATCTTGTCCTGTTCCAGTCCCATCCGGACTGATTTAAGAGTAATGGTACTTGGCATTGTTTCATTTACCTCTTTTCCCCTTCCTCCTACCCAGGGGGTGGTGGTGTGAGGCTGTTTTGAGGCCGTTGTGAGGCAGCCGGCATCCATCTTATGGGGGTGATAAGGCAGCTGGCACCCATCTCACAACGGCGATAAAGTGAGACTCTGTCTCTTAAAAAAAACAAAACAAAACAAAACTATAACGTGGACCATTTCTTCCATTCACACACTAAGAACTGTCATTGTTGGGTGGCCTGCGCACCAGGCCCTGATCTGTCCCTTTCTCCAGAGTGTCAGGCTGGTGGCTAATGAGATATTGCTAGTAAGTGATGAGAAGGAGCTATCCTATTCAGTGGGTCCTCCCTCCTCCCTGGCACTAACAGAAATCCCTGTTTACAGTTCCTTGTCAAGTCTTGGCACCCTTTTGGGGCATCATGACAGTAGAGCTAAATTTTGCCTCTAGTTATGTATGTACCTCCTCACAGCACTGTCATTGTCACTTTTTGTGATACTTATACTCGAATATCTTGTGACTTTTAGAGGCAGCTTCTAAAGCTGAGGTGTGGGCCATTAGTTTCCACGGTTTTACTTTCTTGTCTCCCTCCTCCCACTTGGTTTTAAAATGGTATGTACTGCAGTTTTACAGAGCTCCTAAATAGGTACTGTTTAGGATGGAAAAAAATCATGACTTTAGATTATTTGAGGATTAATTGGTTTTCAGGGCTCTGCTGTTTACTCACTCCTAGTAGGACAAGTAGTGGCTTTGACCATGTGTCTAGTGGATCATGGGGATTGTTACCTCCCTCAGACCTCTTCCAGCCCTAAAGTTTGATATTCTTTTCTCAGCATTCTGACTTTCTTGTGGGCAAGAATTTTTTTCATAGTGTTCTCTGGCATGTATTAATAAATATTTCCTGAATAAGTGGGGTCAAGAGAAAGTCTGCCTTGCCCCTGGAATTGAGGGTGAAGGCTCAGCTGGGGCTGCTAGCTGGGAGTGGTTCTTGTGCAGGCTGGTCAGTGTTTCTTAATGGTGGAGAAAACATTCTTTAAGGTCAGAATCCTACTGTACTAAAAACTAGTTAATTTAGCTCAATTTAGCCTTCTTAATGTCAATTTAGTGCCAGGACCTTATGTTATATTACTTTATAACATAGATTCCCCTCACAGAATCTTGTTTTTGTTTATAAGGATCTTCTGTGAGGACTCTGGATAACAGTTGGATTATTTGAACGTGAATTTTGAATATTTGCCTTCAAGACTTAGAAAAATGAACTTTAATGTATATAAAACAAAGTAAACACTTTGGATAATTTCAAAAATAGATTTTTCATGAAGTTTTAAAGTTATTTTCTATTTATGACAAAATAGATTATTGTTTGTAAAGTGGGAGTACTTCTCTTAATTCTGTTTCAGGAGTCTAGCAGGGTTCATACAATATTTTTTATAAAGATCACTGAACTTGGCTTGGCGCCTATAGTTCAGTGGCTAGGGTGCCATCCACATAACACCAGAGCTGGTGGGTTCAAACCCAACCTGGGCCTGCCAAACAGCAATGACAATTACAACACCAACAACAAAATAGCCAAGTGTTGTGGCAAGTGCCTATAGTCCCAGCTACTTGGAAGGCTGAGGCAAGAGAATCGCATAAGCCCAAGAGTTTGAGGTTGCTGTGAACTGTGATGCCATGGTGCTTTATCAAGGGCGATGTAGTAAGTCTCTGTTTAAAAAAAAAAGATCACTGAACTTAAAGTCAAGTGTCAGACACCACTGACCTTGGCTGGATGACCTCAGGAGCCATTGGCATCCAGATACTATTTTCTTTTCTGTAAAATGGAGGTAATGACTTCCATGGTTGTTGTAATAATGAAAATGATATAACATGTGGAAATAGCTGGCAAAAAACCTAGTATAAGGTGGGAGTTCTGCTATTCTTAGCTGTATCTGTCTTTGAAAATAAGAAGTACTTTTTACTTAAGCTAGTTTTATTTGGAAACCTTTAATGAGAATGATTGCACTATAATTACAGTTCAAGACTCCTGATACTCTTTAGAAAAACAAGACACAAGAAAGTGGCAGCCTTTGTTAGGTCCAGAGGAGCCATGACTAAAGTTGAGAACATTCTCATACAAGAAATTTTCCATCAGGGAAACCTGTCAGCTAATTTTTTTATTTTTTAATTTTTTTTTAGAGACAGAGTCTTACTTTATTGCCCTCAGTAGAGTTCCATGGTGTCACAGCTCACAGCAACCTCCAACTCCAGGGCTTAGGCGATTCTTTTGCATCAGCCTCCTGAGTAGCTGGGACTATAGGCCCTGCCACAACGCCTGGCTATTTTTTGTTGCACTTTGGCCAGGGGCCGGGTGCCATCCTCAGTATATGGGGCCGGTGCCCTACCCACTGAGCCATGGGCACCACCCAATGTTTTTTTTAAATATGTAGATTTCAAGCAGAGAGAAAGGGACATGAAAATGTAAGAGAAAGCTTTGCTTCTTCTTCTTCTTCTTTTTTTTTTGAGACAGGAGCCTCAAGCTGTCCGCCTGGGTAGAGTGCTGTGGCATCACAGCTCACAGCAACCTCCAACTCCTGGGCTCAAGTGAGTCTCCTGCCTCAGCCTCTTGAGTAGCTGGGACCACAGGTGCCTGCCACAATGCCCGGCTATTTTTTGGTTGCAGCCGTCATTGTTGTTTGGCGGGCCCATGCTGGATTTGAACCCGCCACCTTGGGTGTACGTGGCTGGTGCCTTAGCCACTTGAGCCACAGATGCCGAGCCAGCTTTGCTTCTTCTGATGCTTTATCTCTGGTGTGGCTTGTTGCCATCTTGTCATTTACTGCGTGACATAGCTGCCAGAGATTATTTTTGGGTTTTGATTTGAGGGAGTCAGCTTTATTGAGATGTAATTCATATACCATTCAGTACACCCATTTAAAGTGTACAGTTCATGCTAGACATGGTGGTGCATGCCTGCAATCCTAGCATGCAGAGAGTCCAAGGCAGGAGGGCCGCTTGAGCTCAGGGAGTTCCAAACCAGCAGTAAGTGAGAGTGAGACCCCATCTCTACTAACAATAGGAGAATTTAGCTAGGTGTTGTAGCAAGCACCTGTAGTCCCAGCTCCTGGGGAGACTGAGGCAAAAGGATCACCTGAGCCCAGGAGTTTGAGGTTGTGAGGTAGGCTGACACCACAGTACTCTTGCCTGGGTAACAGAGTGAGACTCTGTCTGAAAAAGTGAAATGAAATGAATTCAGTGGTTTTTAGCATATTCTCAGGACTGTGCAGCCATCACAATTTTAGGACATCTTTACTCCCCAAAGAAGCCTTTTAGCTGTCATTTCCCCCACCTTCCCATTTTTCCCAATGCTTCCCATTTTAGGTGCTTTGTACTCTCCCTGAGACTGGGTAATTTATAGCAAACAAATTTATTCCTCACGTTTTAGATGTTAGAAAGCCCAGGTTGCCGTCATCTGGTGTCTGGTGAGGGCCTTCTTGCTGTGCCCTCACAGGGCAAAAGATGAAAGGGAGAACAGGTATGATTGTGTCTTCCTGTGGCAGAAAGTGGAAAGAGAAAGAACCCACTCTCACAAACCATTTTATAGAAACATTCATTGATCAATTCAGGAGGGGAGAGCCTTTATGACCTGAACATTTCTCATTAGGCCCCAACACTGTTGCTCTGGATATTAAGTTTTGATTTGAGTTTTGGAAACAGCAGACATTCACTTGTATCAATAGGCAATCTTTGTTTGTGTTCTGTCTTTGTAGATTTGCTTACTCTAGATCTTTCATATTAATGGAATCATACTGTATTGGCTTCTTTCACTTTGCATGTTTTTGAGGCTTAGCCGTGTTTTAGTGTGTATTAGTACTTTATTACATTTTATTGCCCAATATTCCATTGTATGTGTATCCTACATTTTATTAATTCATTCATCAGTTGATTTTTTTCACTTTTTGGCTATTATGATTAATACTGCTATAAACGTTTGCATACAAGTTTTTGTGTGGACATATGTTTTCCTTTGTTGGGTATGTAGCTGAAGAGTGGAATTGCTGGGTTATATAGTAACTTTATATTTAACCTTTTGAGCATCTGCTACCTGATTTTCCTTTTTATTTTTAATTTTTGAAATACTTTTTAAAAAAAAATTAAATCATAGCAGTGTACATTAATGCTATCATGGGGTACAGTATACTGTTACTGTATATAGTTTGAAATACTTTCATCCAACTGGTTAACATAGCTGTCATGTCTTTTTCTTAGTTATTGTGTTAAGACATTTATATTCTACAATTAGAGAGATTCACATGTACACTTATAGGATGAACCATAGGCCTGATCCCACCAATCACCCTCCCTCCACCTACCCTCCCCCCTCCCCTTCCCTCCCTCTCCTCTCTCCCCATATTCCTGGGCTAAAATTGGGTTATAGCTTTCCTATGAAAGCTATAAATTAATTTCATAGTAGGGCTGAGTACATTGGATACTTTTTCTTCCATTCTTGGGATACTTTGCTAAGAATAATATTTTCCAGCTCCATCCATGTAAACATGAAGGAG